>JAMALG010000074.1:0-90540 GCA_023628115.1 Naganishia sp. PT2105A-2 | reverse complement strand
TGACCACACCCAGCAAGCCGCTCAGCAGACCGAGGCCGCCCCGGAAGAGGCTGCCGCTGAGCCCGTTGATGCTTAAGTTCTCTCAGACATTGTGGCGCGTCTCGGCCGAGTAGGACGGGTTGAAGCAAAATGTATATATTTAGGAGGTCTTTGTGTCCTCGTCCGTCTTGCTTGCGGTGGCCGCGCCGTTGTGACTGGAGACTATGCATTGATTTCTGCATGATGTCGACTCGTGTGCCGTGTATCTTTATTGACGGTTGTCAGTTCTACGCGTTTCTTGATCAGCAGAGAAGCCGAGATGCGCGTTCCGGGAACATCGTTCCTTGTGGTCGACCAGCAAGCTAGCAGTGGTCGACACCTATGTACTCCCCTCCAGTGTCCCCTCCGCGATCCTTATCTCTACGCCGAATGTACGGCCACTCGGCTGGAAGGTCCCCTCGAGTCATCCCAAGCGGGCGAATGGCACGGCATGACTCAGCCAAACGCGACTGACTCGGCCGCGCGTCGGGGATAAGTAGAGTGAGAGGAGGTGACATGGCAAGACGGTATCCTCTATCCCTGCCACAACCCACATCATGCAACGCCCCATCTCCCTCATCGGCGCCGCCACCAGGCACGCCACCGCCGCCCGCTCCCTCAAACCGCTCATCGCTTCCCGCGGCATCGCGATCGACAACCTCCCGACCGCGCCGGGCGACTATATCCCGTACGACAAGGGCCAGCCCGTTAAGCGGGGCGACCGAAGCCTCGACAAGGATACGGGTGATGATCGGTCGTCGCCTTTGAACCGTGGACGAGGTCAGCGCAGTGGATCCCGCGCCGGCGCGGCCCAGCCGTCGGAAGGGTTCAAGCCGAGCCGAGTTGTGCAGGCCAAGCTCGCGGGCAAGAAACCGCCCCACTTGCTCAGCCTCGCGGATCTCTCCACGGACGAGATCGCCGGTCTGCTGAGGACGGCGATGAAGTTCAAGCACTTGTACAAGCAAGGCGGCGCGACGGCGATCAAGCGTTCCCTCGCGGATCAGGCCGTTGCGTTGCTCTTTTCCAAGCGAAGCACGAGGACGCGTGTCGCGAGCGAGACGTCGACGGCGTTGTTGGGCGGACATGCCATGTTCTTGGGCAAGGATGATATTCAGTTGGGCGTCAATGAGTCGCTGGAGGATTCGGCGAAAGTGATCGGAAGCATGGTGGATGGGATCATGGCGCGTGTCGGTGCGCACGCGGAAGTCGAGGTCAGCCTTGCGGACCTTGTGTCCGTTGACAGATGTGCTGATCAGCCGCTCGATAGGCGCTCGTCGAGCACTCGCCCGTCCCCGTCATCAACGCCCTCTCGGACCTATACCACCCGACCCAAATCCTCGCGGATCTGCTGACAATGTACGAAATGTACGACACCACGCACGCCCTCAAGGACGTCACCATTTCCAAGCAACGCCCGCAGGACAGCCTCGCCTCCATCGTCGACCGAATCGACCCGTTTGCGCAGTTGAAGGGGAAAAAAGTTGTCTGGGTCGGTGACACGAACAATGTGTTGCATGATATGCTCGTGTCGTATCCGCGATTGGGCATGACGATTGCCGTCGCGAGTCCCAAGGGGTACGACAAGGTAGATGATAGGGTTTGGGCGGCCGTGTAAGCAGGAGTTATCGGTGAAACCCTCGGTCCGGTGCTAAGACCGCTTCACAGGCAAAGCGGCGGTCACGCCGACAAGGTCATTTTGACAAACTCTCCCCAGGAAGCGCTCAAGGACGCCGACATTGTCGTCACGGACACCTGGTAAGCCCCGCCTCCTTCCCTTCAGCCCGTGCGCTGACCACGCCGCCGCAGGATCTCCATGGGCCAGGAAGAGGAAAAAGCTGCGCGTCTGGCCGCGTTCGCGGGCTACCAGGTCACCGAAAAGCTCTGCGCCGAGGCCGGTGCCAAGCCGGAATGGAAGTTTATGCATTGCTTGCCGCGAAAGCAGGAAGAGGTCGACGACGATGTGTTTTACGGCAAGAGGAGCGTCGTTTTCCCGGAAGCCGAGAACCGAAAGTGGACGATTATGGCGTGTTTCGAGTGAGTTGTGGGTTTCGGGTGGATGGTGGCCATGACTGACATGCGACCGCTCGCAGCCACTTGATTGGCCAATGGAAGGTATAAAGACACAAGCAGTAGCGAATGTAGATAGATCGGTGTAAGAAGAAATCCTCAATCTTGCTCAGACTCGTTGCAGCTTCAATATTATAGATCAACAATTCTAATCCCATACAACCATGTCAAAAGATCTCGCTTCTCATTCCGTCTGTACGGAAATCAAACCCAAGGCGACATTCAGAAACAGTCCGTTCGTGCTCTCTGGCGTCACGCTTGCCATGACGTCCTCTGCTACCGCTTGCAGATATTCGAGACTAGACCAAGTGTCATGAGTGTTTTGTATGGCACTAACACCGAAAGACTTACTCGATGTTCTCGCCATACACAGACTCTACCTCGACGGGGACCAAAGCCGCGTTCGCGGGCCATGAAGATATCGTCTCGGTAGCAAGCGAGAATACGACCTTGACCTTGGCTCGGAAGGCCGGCAGGACGATCGTCGTTTTCGCCTGCAAGGTGGATGCCGCCTCGTCCCAATCGAAAGCGGTAGGATACCGTAGGCCAACGAGCTTGAACTCTTGGTCGAGTTCCTGCAGAATGCCCCATGCGAGATTAAACTGCTGTACCACCTGTCAATGCAAAATCAGTTGCTGTTGTCATCATTGTGGTCGACGTACCTTTGGCACGGCGTCCACAGTGCCAACTGCCTTGAGTTTCTCCTGCATGAGCTGTAGACCGGCTCGCCTGAATCCCGATTTCGCGTCGCCCACAAGTTCGAGGGTTGCACCGGCAACCAAAGCCCTCCAATTGGTAGACTTGAAGCGAAGACGCAACTGATTCGAGAAGCACAAGACAAGCTCGTTGGGCGTGAGACTCTCGAGGGTTGTGGCATGCAAATGCTGGAGGGTGGCGAATTCGTCTGGAATGCGGGATAAGCTTGGAAGCGTAGCATTGTAGAGATGACGTACTCTGGAGATGATACACTTGAGCTTTTGTGAAGCCCTTTTGCAGCGCACATTCCTTTTTGGCGATAGCCACGGCCGCCAGATTCTGGCCCTGCTGCGCATTGAGTTCCGCCAACTTTTTCTGCAGTTCCGCCAGCTTGGCTTTTTGCTCGTTGAGCTCAGCTGTCGACTCGGCAATGTAGGAGCTGGGGCCGTCAGTCTCACTCTCAAATCGCTGCTGGATGAACCTACTTTTGCTGCCCGAGCTCCGCCTTGCATTCCGCCAATCGGTCCTGGTCACACGCCTCGATCTCCGCGACAATCTTCTTTTCCTGCTCCAGTTCGAGCCGCAATGCTTCATAGCGTGCCTTGATCGCGGGAAGGACGGCGTCGGCGCCTTCCTTGACCTTGTTCAGGCGGGCGTGGTCCTGACGAAAAGCCCCTGAGTCACCGCGCATCCACGAGTTGGAGTACTTACCTCTTTCAGGCCCTCGATGTGTGCCTCCATGATGGGCTGGATCTGGGATACCAGTGTCTGCTTCCAGATGTACCATTTTTCTCGTGCAACAAGGTGCGCATTGCGCTTCAAATTGAGGATGATTGTCTGTGCACTGCATCAGCAACACGCAAACGTATGAAGGCGACTTGCTCACCTCGAAAACGCCCTTCTCCTCATCGCTGGCCGCCAGGTAGTCCCGAATGACGGGAGGATTGTCCTCGGACGCCTCCCTGTCGATCGCCTCGAGCGTCTCTTGCCCGGCCTCGTAGTCGCGCTTCATCTGCTGACAGCCCCACTGGTACATGTCGTAGAACGGTTTCCAGATCTGCGCTCGCGCATAGTCGTGCAGCGTGAATCCGCCTGGAGAGAGCATCAGCGCATTGTCACAATATCCACCAACGAAGCGTACCTGCTTCATCCCTCGCGAGCATTTCCTGCAACAAATCAGGCGGCAAGCCCGCAATCGACTTGCGCCTCGCGCCTGGTCCGTCATCGCTAAACTTGACGTTGCACATTGCCAGGAAATTCGCCAGCGTGATATTTGCGTATTGTTCTTCCTGCTCCCAGGCGGGCTCTACGATGGTAGGGACCGTGAGTCCGTTGGTTTTCGCCGGCGAGGGTAAGAGGCCTCGCGCGGGCGACGGTAGGGCCAGAGTGTTGGCAGTGAGGCGCTTGGGCGTGCCAAAGATGGATACTTGCTTGGCGGGGCTTTTGGCGGGGATGATCACCTTCATTGGGCTATTGCGGACGGATGTCTTGACGGGCGAGGCAAATATCGACATGGCCTGCGGCGGCTGTTCCGGTGCCAAAGGCGGAGCATTTTCGTCGTTGAAAACCGAGGCGCTGGTCTCATTGACGGCCCGCCTCTTGGACGGCGTTTGCCCACCGACGGAGCGGCGCTTGCTTGCTGTAGCTTTGGCTGGCGAGGGCTCAAACACAAGCCTTTTCGCGACCTGCATCGCCGTTGCCGGGGAACGACCTTTGGGTCCACCGGGGCTATCCCCCGCGGCTCGTTTGGGCGAAGGCGAGGGACCGTAGATGTCTCGTGCGCGCGAGGCCGAGGTGGGTTGTGCGTATGACGGTCCAAAGGGCGCAGCGGACGGATTGGTCGTCGGCGGCGCGGTCTTGGGCGTTCCCGGCGCGCTGAGCGTCGTGTTGCTTCGACTGACGGTAGAAGCCGTCGGCGAAGTAACGTTGACCGTCGGCGGCAAGATCCCCCCTCGCGCAATCGTGAAATCCATTCCGTCATCCTCTTCCTCTTGACGTGCCTGACCGACGACCCCGCCATGCGCAATCGTAAAGTCCATCGTCGCATCATCCTCGTCCACTTCCTCCACGCTCATGCTCGAATCCGAATCCGCCGACGCGGCTCCTACGGCCGCAACAACCCCGCCAAAGGCCCGCGTCTCCTCCATACTCATCTCTCCCTCTTCGTCCTGTCCAGCTGTTGTCGACGAAACCTGATGGGACCCACGATTCGCCGGAATCGTAAAGATCCCCGTCGCATACACCGGGCGCTCCGGAACCATATCCCCCAAGGGCGCCGCATAGTCCGTGGCGGCGAAGCCCTCGACGCCGTATCCGACGGAATTTCGATTCTCCCGCGCCCCGGCCGGAGGCGCACCGGGGATGATCCCGCCGATGGCGACCGTGAAATCCATCGTGCGTTCCTCCTGACGCGCCGGATCGAGCTCGTCGTCGTCGTCGTCGTCCGAATCCGAATCCGTGTCCGAGTCGACGGCGTCTTCCCCTCCCGAGACGGTCGACGCCGGGGATCCCGTCACAGGCTGAAGAATACCGTGGGAAACGATCTGCGTGATATCCATGTCCATCGAGGTATCCTCTCCGCCGGCCGAAACCGGCGCCCTCGCGCTTCGTCGCGCCGAGCCATGATTGATGACTTTTTCGGGACTCCCAAAGATGCTGGATCGCGCGACGACGATGGGTGCCGTTTCTCCCAGCTGCGCACGTACGGCTTGTTCGTCGGTGGCGCGCTCGTCCTCGGATTCGGTTTCAATGTCCATGGCGCTGTCTTCCTGGTCCGCCGAGGGGACGTCAAAGATCGGTGCGGCGGCGACGGGCGCGGGCGCGGGCGCGGGTGCGGGGATTCCGTTGATGGACGGCTGTCGACCGTGACGACGGGATGATCCCCCCGCGGTCGTTTGCTGCCCGCCAACATTCCCGGCCTCGAAAACAAACGACGCCCGCGGCGGCTTCTCCCGCGTCGTCGTCGGCGCAGGCTCTTCCTCTTCTTGCGCAACAATCATCCTCACCTGGGCATGACTCGACCAGCTCACGCTTTTGCGTCTCGATGCCCCTCCCATCCCATCGACGCTCATTCGGGCGCGCTTGGCGGCGATTTCGGCGCGGCGGAGGGCTTTGCGGTCGGATGTGGTCGTGCCCGTCATCCGCGGGGCGAGGGTGGCGGGAAAGGTCATCTCAGTGTGTGGACGTGATCGGACGGCGTGAGGTTCATCGTCGGATGATGAGGCCGAGGCTGCATCGTCGTCGTGTGTCTGATGGGCAGACCCGTGGATGGTGTGTGCGTGGTGTTGCGGACGAAGCGGTGATGCTTGTGCGCGGATCGGCTGGGCGTCGGTGGATGGCTGGACGGGGGAGAACACGGATGGAGCGGTAGCGGTCTTTAAGATTGATTTACGAGGTTTCTATCGCTTTGACCGTTAGAATGATCTTCAGGAAGACACTCACAGCGCCACTCACGGCCGTTCGCCTCGCCTGACTCCGCGGACTCAGCTGCACCTTTTCCGCACCAACGACCCCACCAACGCTATACGCCCTCTTCCTCGCCCTCTCTCCTGCTCCATGATCCGCCGTCTTCTGCGGCACGCTACCCGTCATCATACGGGCATTCGGTGCGTCGGCGGGCAGGGCCGAGAGGGATTTCCGGGATGTCGGTTTGGCGGAGGGTTTGAAGGGGCTGCGTGGGTGTGGGCGGTTCGCTTCGGAGGAGTCTCCAAGGATGGAGGACATGCTGATGCGGGATACGATAGAGGAATGGAATGCACTGACGAGGATGAGGATGAGGATGAGATCAAGGGAGGGGAGGTGTTGTTGTTTACATTATCGCCGATTGCTCAACGTGGATATTCACTCAACCACGGGAGCATTACCTAAGCATTTGCCACCGGCACGGCTGGGAGACAGTGTCGGATCTTTCAGGCAAGGACAGCACAGGGGAGCCTGATGGGGCTCTTGTCCATGTGGATTACGGTTCACGAGATGGACGATGGTCTGGTCGCGGGATCACCGTATGATGCGCAAGAGATGGCCGAAGCAGAGTCGAAACTCGTATAGTCTGGGAGGTAAAAGGCGGAAATGCACAAAGCTCAGTCCCGGGCTGCAACGTTACCGTTCCCTCGCTACGCCTCGGAGCCAGGTGTATCGGTATCGACTCATGCACGGCGTATGTGGTAAGAATGACTGCCCGGAATAGCCAAGTCGCAGCGAGATTTATGATCCCGGTTTATGCATCGGCTTGAGCACCCCGGGCCACCGTTCAGGGCGAAAGTCGGGAGATATCTCATGTGGGATGTACCTATCAACGGCATCGATCGATCGTTCTCGGCCATCGTCCTCTTTCCAGTTGATGGTTTTGCATTCCATGATGAAATCGACTGCATGTCTCCTATCTCGCCGACGTACGAGGCTCTGCACGCTTGGATGGCGCAAATCTGCCGAGACCTTTCCCCCGGTGGTGACTCTATGCAGGACGCCGCGTCGAATTCCTCCCTTGCGCTCTTCGGGTTCCCCACGATATGCAATAGGATACAACAAAAACAAAGCCCAAACGACCCGGTGATCCCCGCGCGCACGCGCGCGCCTAATCACTCTCATCCCCCTCCTCCCCCTCCGCTGCGCCCTCCCGCCTTCGTCGTTCCCGCTCTGCCGCATCCATACTCGCGACCAGATCCTGCCCACTCGGGATCGTTCCCGCCACCCTCCCCGGATCCGCGGATTTATTCGCGACGAGTCGTTGACCTTCCGCCAGGAAGGAGGGTCAGCAGAAGAAGAAGGGGGAAGGAAGAAGAGGACTCACGGAAGAGCGTCGCGTACGCTTCGGCGGTCTTGCGTTCCAGTTTCTTCATGCGCTTGTCCATGTCCCTCCGAAGATCCCAATTCGCCCGCTTTGGTGCGATATTCAACAGATCCTACGACCAACAAGGGGATCAACAAGCGGTCGAGGAAAAAGAGGGGGCGGGGGGGGAACATACGAGCTCCTCCATCCGCCTGACGGCATCGTCCGCGATGATCCGTTCCGCGAGACCGTCGACGCGGCGTTCGACGGTTTCCACATCCGCGATGACGGCAGGGCGGGATTGGTCCGCGCGTACGGGCTGGCGCGTGCCCGGGTTGAAGTTTCGATGGCGGAATGTGAATGAGTGGCTGCATCGTGTGTGCAAGGGTGTTTAGCAGGGGACAAGAGGGAGAAGAGGGAAGAGAGCGTACCGCGGACCGAGGTTGTCGTCTGTTTCACCGTCTTTGCGACGGCGGAGGGCGAGGAGGCGTTCCTTGCGGTCTGCGGCCTCGAGTGCGAGGTGCATCTCTGGCGGGCGCTGGTCGTACTTTGTGGAGACCATGGTGTGGGATGTCTGTGGGTGGTGAAGGGTGAGGATGGCAAGGGAAGGGCAGCGTACTCTCTATACTAGTATCCTGTAGTCAGACTCGCCAAGGTGCGCCCCCGGCAAATCAATCGAGAGACCCGAGCGGTTCAGCTGAGCCAACTTTGTGGGCTGAGAACCCGTCCGAGGGGTGGCAACTCTCCCGGCCATCCATCATGTTCGCCCGGCCCTTGTCCTTGGTCAAAGCAGCCTCAGGGCTCGCCAGCTCACGCACAGCCGCACGGCTGCCCATCCTCGCACGCCATGCATCGACCGCGCGTGCGCCGCTCCTGCCCGACGCTCTGAAATCCGTCGGCGCAAACGTCAACGAGAGCAACCGTGAGTCCCCTCACCTCCATGCTCCACACCTCCCGCTCACTGCATGTCCCCGCAAAATGTAGGCGCCGAAATCTCCCTGAAGCGATTTTGGAGTACCGTAGGCATCATGCAACAGCCCGACACCACTTACTGGATCACCCTCGACGGCCGCCCCTTGCGTACCCCCTCTGGCGCGCGTCTCGCCGTCCCCGCGGACCGGAAAATACTCGCGCTCCTGATCGCGAATGAATGGGAGAACCAGAAGGAGGCGTTGAAGGCGCCCGGGTTGCCGATGACGAGTCTGGCGAGCAGGGCGTTGGATGGGTTTATGGGTGCCGAGGGGGAGGCGACGCGGGAAGGGGTGTTGACGGAGTTGTTCAGGTACTTGGACACGGATACGACGTTGTGAGTCCCCTCTCCTTGCCTCCTCGTCGCGCACTCACACCTCGCGAAACAGATTCGCAGCAGACCACCCCTCGACGCTCGTCCGTTTGCAGACGGAACACTGGGACCCGCTGCACGCGTGGTACAAGGCCGAGCATGGGATCGAGATCAAGACGTACGATACGCTCGTCCTCGGCGGCGGGAACAGGTTCAAGCAGAGCGATGAGACGAAGCGCGTGTTGCGTGACGCTGTCAAGGCGTGGGATGCGTGGCAGATCGCGGGTACGTATCCGCCAGCTCGTCTGATCTGGCTTTCACGTCTCTGATATGCCTTGCGTAGCACTCGAGAGGGCAACGTACACGACCAAATCATTCCTCGTCGCGTTTGCACTCGTTTCGGGCCGACTCACGGCCGATCAGGCGGCACGGGCGGCGCAGGTCGAGGTGAGCAGTCAGATTGAGCTGTGGGGCGAGGTCGAGGATTGTGAGTTTCGTTGCGGTTGCGAGTACCAGGGCATAGCTGATGAACGGGTTTAGCGCATGATGTCGATTATCAGGATATTAGGAGGCAGTTGGGGAGTGTTGTTTGTTTGTTGGCCAAGACGGCGTAGGCGGCACACCGCGGCATCATGATTATACATCTTTGCATACAACTCAGCGGATATTCACGATTCCCTACTATTGCGCTTGCTGCCTTCCTCTTCCTCGTCCTCAACACCCATCTCCTCGTCCACCGGCGCATCCGCGGGCTGATCCGCAAGCGCCGAAATACAGAATGCCAACGCCGTCCCCGTCATCCCCCAAAACCCAAAACTCGCCGCCAAGATCCGGCTGCCATCGCCCAACTGGGACACATTGGCACGCAAGCTCCCATGCAGCAACGTCACGTCGGGCCAGTCGCTCCACGGCGGTGCCGTCGGGTCAGCCGCAATGTGCGCGAGCGAGGAAAGCTGGCGCGCGACGAGGAGCGTGCTGAGAAGGAGAAAGGCGACGAGGCCGAGTCGGATAAAGGTCCATTTCGAGGCGTGGCGTGCCGTATGGTATGCGTGCGAGAGCGGGTCGCGGATCGAGTGGTACGTCGCGGACCATTTGTCCCCGATCGTGCGCCAGCGTGATTTGGGCGTGGTTTGGTCGTCTGGGGGTGTTGCGTCGGGTGAGGTGACGTTCGGTGGCGCGATAATGTCGCTGAGCAGAAAGACGATGCAGAACTGAATGATAAGGTGCCAGAGAATGCTAATTGCGAGGAAGTGTTCCTGAAAGGTGCCTTGAGAGACGTCGACGTTCTTCAATCGCTGCCTTGCAGAGTCGACGGCGCCAGAGACCGAGTCGGCCGTCGCGTCGAGGTCCGCCGAGGCGAATTGTCGTGCCGATAGCCTCTGTGCGCTCGACGCTACAGCCGGCGTCGACTTGCCGTACTCGTTACCGTAACCAGTGGCAACAACGTATCCGATGCTCAACAGAAAACACACCAACGTCTTGGTCTTGTGCTGTCTGGCGTTTCGGAAGCCGTCCTCGACGCCGCGCCAAAACCCCTTGGCGGGTTCCGGGAGAGGCGCGCCGCGCTCGGCGTCGCGGTGGGTGCCATTGTTAAAGTCGGGTTTCGCCTGCTTGTGGTCCTTTCTCGACTCACGTGGCGGGCGTGAGGGTGGCTCTTCGGTCGGCTTCGGTTTTGATTTCCCTTGGCAGATGGCAGGAAAGTATGTCAGCGCAAGGGATACTCAAAGCCTAGTAATCGACTCACCTGGTACCCTTTGGGCAACTGCTGCCTCTGTAGAGGCAGGTTTTGTGGCGGGCGATGGCGGCGCTTCGCTATCCTCGGCTTGGTATGTTTTAAGGCCATTCTTTGCTAAACCGGGAGGCGGCCCATCATCATCTTGAGGTGAAGAAGTCTTTCTCCTAGGTGGCGATGGAGGATCCCCGATAGGAGCAGAGTCGCGAGTGTGGGGATCCTGACCAGGAGCTGAAGGATTGCGCTGTTGTGAGGTCAGAGACGAAGCTGCGGCGTCCGCCTGGCGAGGCTTTGCAGGCTCCTGGATGGGGGGGACCGTTACCTCGTTCGGTCGGCTATTTGACTGGTTGGAGGAGCTCTTCTTTGGCTTCACACCAGCAGTTGGCACCTTCCCTTGTATGTCTGAACGCAGCTCTGTCGCTGGCAAAGGCGTTAGACCGTCGACAGTATCAGACCGATCCGTGGATTGGGCCTCCTCGTCGCCGGCTTCAAGCTCGGTCACTCCAGCTGCAGGAGGCTCTGAGTATTCCGCATGATGGCGCTGTCCTTCCGAATTCAGAGTATTTCTAGCGTATGGGTCCTCGTTGGACTGATCAGGAGTCCTCCTCCTTCTCGAAAGCCCTTGGCCTGGAATACTCTGGTTTTCCGGCGCCGACGATGGATCGATTCTAGCTGTGCCCCTATCTGCGCGGACAGGGAGATATGGCGACGGTGGATCTTCGACCTTTCCCTCCCGCTCTTCATCTGCGGAACTCGCGAGTTCTGGGTCTCTCGACGGTCGGTCAGGTGCAGGTCCTTCTTGAGTAGTCCGCTCCGTGCCTCGGTCTTCCGTGAAGGGAATTCGTTTTTTGTGCCCCTGAAAACGTCGACGCCTCTCCACGTCGTCCTCAGAGCTAACGTTCGATCCGTCCGTAACATTGTCCTTCCCTTGTCGGTGGTATTGTCGCCCACGCCTTTCTCTTCTCTGCGAACCCTCAGGGGTCTGATCTCGCGTGGACCCCGCTGGGTCAAGTGACCGTTGATTTTCGTGCGGAGTCCCTCGCGCCGGAGCTTTGCTCTGTCTTGGATCTTCCAGAGTGTTATCGGGGTCCGCTGCATACATCCCTGCTGATCCGTGACGACTTTCCTCCGGCTGTATATCATCAGGAACCCTTCGGGAACCATACATCACCTCCGGTTGTTTCTCCCGTCTCCGGTTCCCTCTTGTTGAGCTTGTATCCTGCTGCCTTTTTTCGTCGTCGCCACTTTCTAGCGTCGTCGAGTCATAAAGGTTGTCTTTTGTTTCCCGTCGGTCAGGCCTTTTCTCTCGAGAATCTTTTCTGTTCCCCTCGCGAGACTCGGATTCGCTCCGGTCTCTCCTTCTTCTCCGATTCACGGGGCTACTTGGGCTCTGAACATTGTGCTCTGTAGAATGCTCTGTAGCAGGCTTCGACCAGAGTGACCAATTCATTTTGCTTTCATCGGAATCGGAGGTGGACGCACGGACCCTGCGAGGTCTTCTCGAACGTCTCGTACTGGAGCCCGGATCCCTTCTGACAGCGATTGGATCTCTCGCTGTAAATGCGTCTGAATCGCCATCGTTCCAGTCGTCACCTGAAAATTGCTGTCTTCTAGGATTAGCACTAGATGGCTCATCATATCGTTTAGCACCTGCATTGCCGTCTTCCATCATCCCAGTTGTCAAGCACAAATCAGCCTTCAAAGTTTCCCGCAGGCATCTCTTTCTCAAACACGTACCACGTTCATCTGTGGTAACGTCTGAATCGTCAAGGCTAGGACGGACATGGCCGGTTCTTCTATCTATCGATCTTGTTGCAACGGGCTTCGCTCTTGCCGGCTTCCTGTTTTCCCGCACCCGTGTTGTTCTTTTAGGCTGGACATTGTCCTCTTCCTCGGTTTCTCCGTCGTCTCCCTCATCAGGTCCAGACTCCTGGGCATTCTGCTCTCCCTTCGTCGCTCCTTGAGAGTCTCCAATCGGTGCTTTGCGGCTCTTTGCCCCGCGGGAGCTGGTCTGCCGGGTAATCTTGGGCGACCTGGTAGGCGCTTTGCCTTTGTAATTCGTAGTTGGCGGTGATGCGCCAGCAGCCTCATCACCCGAGTCTTCTTCGTCAGTTCCGGCTCCCTCGTCTGCATCCTCATTCTCAGGTTTCTCCTTGCCATTGGGTTCTTTCCGCGTCTTCCTGGGCTGGCCTCTTTCCTTTGAATCGCCTTCTGCCACTCGAGCCTCTTTTTTCTTCTTTGGCTTGGACTCTCCTTCAACGCTATCATCGTCTTTGCCAATGTCCTTGGACTTTGGCTTGCCATCCTCGCTATCTGGCTGGTCGCCTTTTGCCAGCTCTGTGTTCCGCTCCTTGCCGCTAATCTCGTTCCGTTTTTTGGACTTCTTCGAAGTTTCTTTTGCCTGTCGAAGCAGTAGAGTTTAGTGATGCTGGACACAGATACGGTCTAGAGATCCGCTTACCTTGCCGTCAGAGAGAGCATCGTCTGGCTTGACCGTTTCTTCGTCATCCCCCGAGGCGCCTTTGACTGACGTTGCGATCGTTTTCTGCCTTCGCTCCTTGGTTTCCTCCTTACCGTTCTTTTTCTTGATACACGGATTAAGCATTCATCAACAGAGTGTCATAGAGACCGTGCTTACTTTGCTCCCTTTACGCTCATCAGAATCATCGGATCCCCCTTTATTGAGAGATGCCTCTCCGGAATCATTCTCGGCTTGCTCACCAGCCGAGGCTTTGTCCGAGCCGTCCTGTTGACCTCTTCTCTTTCTTCGCGGGCTCGCCAACGCTGATAGCGACTCTGGGTCCCCCACAACAGTGGAATTTGCTCTTTCGCGCTTTGGAATCCAGCTGCCAGTTCTCAGAATGTCGGGGTTCCCGACTGAGGACCCATCATCGGAGTCACGTCCCTGGCCTCCCGATATGAAAAGGCCTCGGACGTTGGTCATCAAGTCGGACCACGCAGCTATGAATCCCCGCGGATCCCTGGTATATTGTCGATATACAAATGAGGCTATACATGCTAGGATAGCCCATGATATTCCGTCCATTGCCGTTAGTGCATTTCAGTGTGGTAGATGGAGTCGCAGAGATCCAACCCAACGATTGGTATGGCTGAGAGGGGATAGGTCTCCCGTACCGATCGGAGTCGGCCTCGAGTGATTCGCTTCGCAGGAACAGCTGCAGTTGCGAACTGATTGGCAGAATTGTATGTAGATCTTGGAATCTGCTGCCGTCTTCCGACGTTCGATTGTGGTACATTTACGGTCCACGTCGAGCCATCCCTTATGCTCTCCCTTGGGGGATGGCTATGAAAGGACGGCCTCTACCAAGAATGCGGACGCTGAGATATGTGAAACGGATTTCCAGAATTTAGGCGTCCTTTGTACGTCTTGACTCTGTCCATCTCGACGTCTCATCTATGAACATGATTATAAGAGCGGCCTGGCTGAGCGGCATACAAGGATATTTTGGTCACGATGCCCTGAGCCGCTCATGCTTTTTTGGTGTACACTCCCCCGGCTCTACATGGAGGCTTCCCTGTCCTTTGCGTTCCTCAGGGCCTCCTCCTCGGCCTTGATCTCCGCCTCGGATCGAAGAACCATTTTCTTGTCTTTCTCGATGGCATTGTGGGCGTCGTCGAGGTAGAAGTTGCTGGTCAAGAAACCAGCGATGAGCGGGACGAAGCAGAGAATCAGAGCAGGCAGGAACATGTCGTATGCCATGTCGTTGTAGGCTGTCACAGACGAATGAGTACTATCCAAGCATGCATGGATCGTGCTTACCCTTCTTGATCAAGTCTCTAGGCTCTGCTGCACGTGCTACCGTAATGTCTCCATAGATCGCCTGGATCTCGGTAGCGTTGTAAACGTCACCGACGTACTTCTCCAGGTACTGTGGCAATCGATGCGTCCACATCGCCGACGCGATGGCGGATCCGATAGAACCGCCGATGGCAGTGTACATGGCGAGCAAAGCGGCGGCAGTCGCGAGGTACTGATGCGGTACGGAAGCTTGAGTGGCCGTCTGCGATCCAATGACCGAGATGGCTCCCTGTGAATTGTCGTCAGTATCGCCTCTGTTGACTTGTCATGTACTACATACACCAAGGGAGGTGATGACTCGGGCGGAGACGAGGACTGCATCACTGAGAGAGAAGACATTAGGAAGCGAAGCCATGCGTTTGACACGGGTACTTACGTGGTGTGGCCCTTGGCGGCATAGAAAGTAAGACCGACACCCCTTTTGACGAGGGTTAGTATTGCGTCTCGATGGCGTCATGTTACCTACAAGATTCGGAAGCATAAACCAGAGACCTGAAGGTACTTGTATCTGTGGGTGTATCGCTGAACGAGTCCGGCACACAGACCGAAGAAGCAGAGTCCGACGGTCAGGCTAGAGGGCCAAGGTCAGCGACTCGGGCGACTCGATCGGCGCATTGAATGTGTCAACGCACATGTTGACGTAGTAACCATAGTGCTTGGTCTAGGCGAGATTCGAAATTTGTTCAGTCGATGGCTTCACAGACGCCGCACATACTTACCGACCAGTCCGTCACCACGTAGATCCACGAGGTAAAGTAAGTATCGGAGATGTAACCAGACAGGTAGTACATAAAGTCGATGACAACCGAGCAGAGCTGATGAGGAACAGGTGAGCTGAACGTCTCGAAAAGGATGATGTCATGCTCACGAAGCTTCGGTTGAGCACATGCTTTGATTGCAAGGGGTAGTTGGCGAATTTCCATTCCCACACGCAGAAGAAGATGAAGATGCAGCCTCCGCAGACGAACATGGCGATCATCGAGGCTAGCATAGCACTGTAAGTAAGGCTCATTGAGGATAGGCAGCAACATACGATTGTCGTAGCCGCCCTTGGCACCGGCCGAAAGGGTGAACGGCAAAAGCATCAAGCACCAACCAAAGGTCAACAGCAAGAGACCAAAGGCATCCATCTTGTCCAGGTATTCCAGGGCGGCTCGGAAGAACGGCTTTCGAGGCTCATCAGATCCCTGCTGTCGTCGCTGAGCAATGTCGGAAGAGGCGAAAGAAAGGTCTGGAAAGGGATCAGCTCGGGTAGAGGGAGACATTGCAAAGATCCTCACGTCCAAGCTTCTGTGCCTTCCAGTCCGCCCAGAAGAGCATGGCGAGAACAGGCGCGATACAAGCGGGAAGGATGATGGCGAACATACCATACTGTATAGCAAAGTCAGCACGAGTAAGCTTGTTGAATAGTAGCGACTTACACCCCATCGCCAGTTGGCGAGACTGATCGCAGACGAGATGTCGGACGCGACGAACGCGTTGATGATGAACGGCAACGAGGCGACACCGTTGACGAAGCCTCGCCATTGAATCGAGGTGATGTCGGCGATGAGCAAGCCGAACACTAGCGTTGAACGAGGATTCTTAGATCACAGGAATAGTGGGCGAGTTTGTAACGTACAAAAATCGATACCCGTGGCGCCCGAGGCGAAAATGACCATACCGACACAGACGGCACTGACAGTCGAACTGGCAGCGATGATGATGGCTCCCATAGTGTAGAAAATCAAAGCAAATAGGATGGCGACCGGACGGCTCGTCAAGTCTGCGATCTGCGGTCGGATAGTCAGATCAAAAGTCGTTCCACAAGTCGCTAGATGCCTACCTTGGCGATGAATGGCTTTGCTGTGCCGGAAATCAAATTGGTCACTACGCCAATGGTACCGATGACAGCGTGTTGCTGGAAGCCCGATGTCGCGAAAGGTTGATCTGTTTTGAGGCGCTCGTCAGCCGCAGATGAGTCTACTCGGTCGGTCGTGCTTACAGATATAGGATGTCGACGAGGACAGGGTGTAGGCGTAGAAGACGATCATGATGGCGCTGTTGATTGATCGGCATCATCAGCAACAGATTCAGGGTTCGGGGTGTTCACTTACACCCATAGCGCCCAATACTTCCATCCCTTGCCAAAGACCCGGTCTACCTCAATGTTAGCTCACGTTCGAGCCCTTTATGGGCATCACTCACACAAGGCCTCGATCCGGGTGACACCCTGTTGCTGTTCAAACGACTTGGTCTCATCTGCACTTCCGGTGATGGTCTCGTTGTCATTCAATTCGTTGACGGGGAGACCACCGATAGGGATATCTTTCTTGTCCTCGAACGACCCAACGTCGAGTGGTTGTTGAGTTGCAGCTGACATGTTTTGTGTCCTTCAGGCACGCCTGAATCTCTGTCTGATAGGCGGGGTGGAACCGAGAAGAAGTTGTCGTTAGCGCAAAGTGGTTTATGACAAGAGGAAGGCAACGCCAGGGGGCCTTGAACACCCGTTCGATATATACATTTCCGGCTTGGAGATCAGCGGAGAGTCAGACACTTTTTTTTCCGATCTTTTCCGTGGTGATCCACCTTTGCAGCCCGGGTGTAGGGCGCGAGGAGTGTGGGTATCGGCCTTTGTTTGGCACGAGGTAGCGCAGCTGGACAAAATACTGCACATGCTTGGCGGCTCGGTTATCTGCGAGAGAGACATATTTCCTTCATATCGGTTGATCGAGAATTTCTCCTCTGTGAGGATTGACGGGGAAACCAGGCCAAGGTCGAATGGCACGGAATGGCCTCGAGATTGACCCAGCAGCCATCAGCTGAAGCGTTGCGACTGCGACCGAGCGAGACGACTTCCTGGGAGATGCCTGGCAGGAGGAGAGCATTCGTCAACAACAAGGGCGGCCCGACGCTGGGACTTTTGCCGAAAGCCTAATCTGATAAAAACGTATCTGATAAGATTGGTATTTCTTTTCCTTATGCTGTACCGCAAAAGCGCAAATGCCAATGTAAGCAGTTGCAGCGGAAGCCCAGCAGACCAGCAGAGTTCAATCGCAAGCGGTGGACTGGCGCTCCCGGAAAAGCCACCCGAAGGCCGAGAAGATCCCAGAGCAGAGCAAGCATACGAGGAGATCCAGGACCACATGTCCGCGGCTAGAAAGCTGGCTTCAGTAGCTGCAACATGAAAGATTTCAGCAGAAGCCTGCTGGTAACGGCGATTCGTTTTTTTCCGACGGTGAAGACTCGATGCAGGGACTAGGGCATTTCTTTCCCGGATCTTGCATGGCAAGGCGACGATCCACGCCGCTTTTCAAACCTTGGTGAGCTCCTTGAAGTCGGCAGCTCCCTCACCCCGCGGAGCTCAATGGATCGCGAGGCGCAGAGTTGTATAGGCGGGTGCAGATAGCGTGCATATACATGCTGGCACTGAGAGGGAGCGAATGAGTATATGCCGGGCGCCTCGGCCTTTGATGATACACGAGCTTCGGGACCCGTGGCTGAATCGCCTGAGCGTATCGCTCTTATCCTATTCCAGATCAAGCTATCGGTGATACAGGAGCCGTCCGCATACGTTGCATCAAAGCCTGCCCAAAGACCATAAGTAACACCTCTTGCTCGCTGCGAGAGGACTTGCCTGCAGTTTACTCTCCACTCCTGCCAGAGTAGGATAGGACCCCGCATCCTTGGTGACTGGAGCGTCTATTGCCGGCGCAGATTGGGACTGCTCTGTTGTCGGTGACACAATCCTGAACTTTCCCTCGAATCCGTTGCGGGACAAGTCGTCGATCAACTCGGCAACGTCATTCTCGTGCGAGTAGAAGATCTGGATGCGACGTCAGACCTTGAGCCGGTGCAATCAGCAGCAACTCACGTTGGTCTTTGGTCGAGCGACACCTGGCGCATCCGAGCGTATATCAGCGATGCCACTCCCTGATGGACTTGGTCGATTCATCATACTGTCTTGACCGTAGGAGCTCAAGCTGGAAGTCCTGGACGGGTTCCGATGGTGCGCCGACGATGGTTGCGGGGGTCCGATGCCTCGCAGGAGCGGGTCGTTGATGTCCAAGAGGCTCCAAGTGGTTTCGCCGTTGCTCATTTCCCTGTGATAGGCATTAGCTTTGCCCATCCACCGAGAGTCACACCTACCTGATCTCGATCGCACGCGGTTTTGTCGAATGTGAAAGGCCATATAGCTCGGGATGCATGTCATCCTCGAACGATGCGCTTGCTCCAGAGTATATCACTTCCTCTTGATCCTGTTCCTCTTGATTCGAGTCGTTGGTATACATGTCATAAAGCGAATCCGTGGCCGACTTGCGGTGATTGATGTTCTCGTTGCCAGACGTCGACATGACCTGAGAAATTGACTGCGACTCTGCGCTCAAGAGACCTTCCGCCCTGAAGATTTCCGTGTCTCCGCTAAGATGTCGTACCGGCTTGCGACGCGTTGACGGACGACGTCCCAGGTCCGAGTTCTCGGCTGGGGGGACGTCCAAGCTGGGCATGTCCTCCATGTCGGCATCACTCGGATTGGAAAGGATGATTGTACGCCGGACTAGGGATTTACGGGAGGGCATCTCTGGCTCTGGCGGGATGGGTCGTCCAGCACTGAGGTCGGTCGAGGTCGAGGGGGTCTGCATTGCAGGCAGGGCTTGTACAGGCCCGGTTCTGGGCATTTCCGATCCCCCCGAGCTCTTGACGGGCGACATGGCCGCAAAAGGCTGGAACTTGTCCTGCGGCGTCCGAGGACTGACGGAAGCCTTTGGGCGTTTCCGGTCGGCCAGTGACGCGTTGCGCTTGATCTTAGCTACAAAGCCTTTTAAAACGCCTCCACCGGAGCCCTTCTCGCCAGGTAATGCCGAGGACGACTGATGTCGAGTGTGTCCCGTGGCATTTGGCCGGGAACTCGCGTTACCCAACTCTAATTGCGAAAGAGGTATAGGCGTAACCTTGATATTTGCCGAGGAGTTGATGAGCGTGGGTGTTCCGATAGACATGGCGCCGCTTTTTGTGCTGGGACGTCGTTTGGTGCGTACCGACGGAGTCGTCTTGAGTTGAGCCGTCGCTTGAGCGATTCGCGCCTCAAAGTCCCGTAGACGATCGATGTCGGTCTGAAGCTGACGGCTGTTCGTTTCCGGCGACAAGCTCGGTGCGAAGGTTGCCTCGCCAGTATCGGGCGCAGACGTCTCAGCACAAGTCGGTGAAGCATTCTGGACAGTTGTCTCGCTGGAGGGGATTGACCACGCGGAAGGCGGCATGTGGGCCGAACTCGACATCGATGGTATAGGCGGGGAAAGGGGCAACTCTGGCGACCGCACTGTGGCTACTGGTGTCGGGCTCGGCGAGTCTCGCGGTCCGGCGACGTAATCGAGAAAAGCTGGCGAAGATGGTAGCCTATGAGGCGTGCCATCTTGAGTCACGCCGAGCAGAGGACTGCTCATGTTTTGGCGAACAGGAAGCGCTGCAGGCTGAATGGGCGACATGGCTCGAACGAGCTCGGACACCTTTTCACCGATATCGGGATACATTGACGCTTCCGGCCGGCGGCGAACGGATGGGCGAGTGCGCTGAGGGGGATCAGACGATGCGTGCCAATTTCTCGCCCAACACTCACTAGTCCTGGGCAGGCATCCTTCCGCCTCTTGTCTCCATGTCGGGCCCCCGCGTTCAACCCCCTTCGCACCTCTCGCGCAGCTTCGAGCAAGCGCTCCTGCATGGCTTGGAGCTCGTCGTACAGCTCCTGCTTTGCCTCATCGCCTTCCGTCTCATCGTCGGAACCAAAGGCGTCGGCAAGAGGCGAGTTGCTCGAGCTGTGCACGCGCTTCGCGACCAGGTGCGGAAAGTTGTATAGCAAAGGGCTAGGTAGTTCGCTCGAGTTTTCCGTGAATGTGCTTTGCAGCGTTTCACCAGAAGACCTCTTCGAGAGGCTGCGTCCCAACGCCTCCACTGGTTCCGACAGCGACGGCGTCTTCTGGACATCATGCGTCTCCTCTGGTGCCTGCATATTGAATGACGGCTCTAGTGCAGCTTGGACGGGCGAACGACCGGCTCCATAATATCCGTCGATATCAAAGGACGCCTCTAGGGGACTTTCCAGTAGAGGATTCTGTGGCACGGCAAGATTACCGGTCGGCGATAGCGTGTCCCCGTATTGCACAGTCTGCTCGACGTGCTCGAAGGCCACGCTGGAATACGGCCCGGGGGTTGTATAAGCCTTTCTTTCTGCGCTGTCGGCAAACGTTTCGACGACCGGTGACACGCTGGGAAGCGATGACGCCGACGTCGAGTGCGGCATCAAAGTTGGCTGCAGCATGAGCGGTCCCGGTCGATTCGGCGGAATGACTTTGGATGGCTTTCTGACGAGCGGCGGAGGGGCGTTCCCGCGGGCCGTTGAAAGCGGAGCGATATGGGCAAAGTTGTGTTTGCTCACCATTTCGAGAGGAGAGTCGGACCGTCCTGTCGCGGTTGTCGCCGCGGTGAATGGTCGCACGCTCCCGGGCACGTATCCCGTCTCGAATGATGCCGTAGGAATGGGCGACGCCGAGGCTGATGGCGTGCGTTGATGGGTAACTTGGAGCGTGCGCTCGGCGTCCTCGGAAGCGTCCTCCAAGTGAGGCAACGTCGCGGTAGCTGGAGATTGCTGCGGAACGGGCGGAAGAGCCCCGGTGGGCGCCGGTGGCGGCGGAGGGAGTGTGAACGCATTAGAGACGTCCTCGACTCGGTCCGCCTGCCCGCTGCCGAATCTGAACCGATTCAAGCTGATGGAACTGCCCGTTCGCGAATGGCCCAGCCGAGAGGATTGGCGACTCGACGAGGCAGAGCTCATACCGGACACCGATTTAACAAAATCTGGTTGCGCAATGGATACCGACGCGCCTCTCGAATGCGAGGAATTCGAATGCGTTCGCGAATGGGGACTTCCGGATTCGTCCATGTCGATGCCCTTGGCTATCTGTGCCAAGTTTTCCTTGAACGGCGAGCGCGTAATTGAAGAATTCTGCCGTTTATGCTGCGTAAGTCGATGATCCGACTTTTCCGGCGTAGCCAACGCCTCGTTGACATAACCCATCAAAGTTTCGCTGGGCTGGACTTCCAACAGCATGCTTTCCTCCATGGCCTCGGCTTGCAAGTCCTCCTCGATCTCCATGAGCGCGTCGGTGATCCGTTCCTGCGTTTCAAGCGGCAACACCGCCAGCAGGGATTTTCGTTTCCCGCTTCTCGACGTTTGGCTCGGCGGTTCCTCGTATTCCGACGCGGGTGGTTCAGGCCGGGGATCGGCGGAGGGAGGCATGTTTCGTTCGCTGACGCTCCGCTTGTCGTTGTGCGCCTTTATCAACACTTCCGCCTCCTTCATCCCGGCGGTCGCGCCAAACCCGTTGTACGTCCGTGACCCGAGGCTGCCTGCGCGAGGGGGTTCCTCGTGCCCAGAGAAGCCCATTGGCGAAACAAAAACCCGTGTATCATCTTCCGGCAGCGCCAGCTCCTGCAGCACGAGATTCTCTTCTTCCTCCGAGACGTATCTGCCCATGCCTTTGGCGTTTTGACGTTGGATTGCGAGACGGTTCCGAATATCTTGAATTCCCGCTAGGTGAGGCGTATAGGGTCCGGGGCTTTCGTGACTATCGGGAAATGTCGATCGTACGGGAGACGCTTTGGCACGAAGGACGGAGAAGCGCTTGGAGAGACTGAAGATGGGTTAGCCTAGCAACATGCGTGGACGCCAGGCTTACTTGTCGATAATAACACTGCCTCGGAAATCCCCCTGATTACTGAAAAGGTCGGGCAGTGCAGCCAAAGGAGCTGCATCGGAGTGTGCTCCCCGACTCGTGGCGCTATCGAGTCGATAGGGAACATAGCCCGAGCTGGGTATCTTGACAGACAGCTCCGCCGCGCGTTGATTCGAGTCTGATGGTCTTCGTTTCTTGAGTTTTTGGATCATGATGGCGGGTGCAAGGACGAGATCCCAAAGGACGTCCGGTTCGTAAACGCGTTGTTGCGTCCTGGTCGTGATAAGTGTCGTTACAAGCCTGTCGTCGCGCGGGTCGTCAAGATGTCGAGTGTCGTCGGTGTGGGGCCATGCTGCGACTCTGTAGTGGTCGCTGCTGCACGTCTTCCTCTCATCAACATGTAGGGAATCATCCCAACTTGACTCGCCGATCCGATCACCAAAGTCGACTTGAACCTGAAACGCGGGGAAGTCGAATTCGCAGTCAGCGGTGCGCCCTGGACAGGCCCCCGACGTGCCAATGTGAATGAGCTTGTGAATGCATGTCTGCGGCATACGTGTATGTGCTTAGAGCATGTTTACTATAGTATAGTGCAAACGTCTCGGCCTTGCAAGGTATCAATGGATAATGAATACAATTGACAAAGCGTGCACATCAGCCACCGCCCAAGACGCCGTCTTGACCGCGACGAGACCTGCTGCACGCCCGTCGTAGCCTAGATTATACAATTTTTCGTCTTGATCATTACTGTCGTCGTTACGCTCGCTCAAACTGCCTGCCTTGTCTCGAACACCTGACTAGGTCGACTAGTTGAATAACTTTTGCTTGAATGACTTTGTTTCAGACTCTGGCTGAACCTTGATGTGCGAATGGCCTTCCCTGCCTCCCGCCGTGCACCCTCCCGGGTGGGAACAACACGCAATGTTCTTCAACCATTCATCGCCGTGGTCGTCCTCGTCCACCATACCCTCCTCCTTCATTCGTTCGTGACCTGCCGGGTTGTAGAACATGCCGCCGCAGCCTTCTGCTCCGCAATCACAGTGAAGACCGTCTCGGCCCTTGCCGCGCAGCAGATCGGACAAGGTACACCGCAACGACGGCTCGACCGCCAGCATTCGCGTCAGCGCCGGTCGACATTCTCGCGGCAGCAGACGGAAGATGGATTCGGCTCCTCCGGCAGTGTAGGTCGACATGGAATCCGTTCTCGGGCGGTGCGGGGTCTGACCGGGAGGCGGGACCTGGACGTCCCTGCTGACGTCCGAGCGCGGCGTCACGGCCCCGCTCGCCGGGTTCTGCGGCGAAGTTGCAGAACGCTGTCGCCCGCCCATCGGTGGACGATCGACCTGAAGATGATTCGTGTCCGCCACGCTGTGTTCCGTGTTGAGCCGCGTCGGGGGCAGACTGGCGGTCATGTCTGCCGGGCGATCCATCTCGAGCACACTGCGGTCCATTTCTCGAGGGGACTGAGTGAGCTGAATGTTGGGTCCGATACTGTTGCACACGCTCGATTGATCCGATACTCCAGTGCTCCCCGTCGCCTGAGACTGGCGACCGATTCGCTCCGGTGATGACTCGAGGCCATTCGCCTTGATCGAGGCCCCGTCCATTGGCGTCTCGGATACTGCCGTCGAGCTCAAGCTTAGCTGAGACGCGCCCGTCTGGGTGCGTGTCGCCGGATGAGTGGCGTCCTTGATCGGCGCCGGCTTTTTGCACAACTCAGGGTGCGTATTGACATAGAGCCGATAACTGGCATCGGTCTTGGGGTCCGGCAGCTTCCAGGGGAACCTGCGCAAGACCATGCACATGAAAATCATGGCGACTGACCAGACGTCCGTCAATCGAGGGTCGTACGTGTCTTTGCTGAGGACTTCCGGGGCAAGGTAGGGATCCGAGCCTACGATACCGGATGCAGGAATGTTGTGCTTGCCGGGATAGTAAAAGACGGTCGCGGTGCCGAAATCAATCAGCTTGACAACGTTGCCGGTCGTCATGACACAATTGTCGAGCTTGAGATCTCGATGGGCGAGGCCCATGCCGTGGAGATAGTCGACTCCATCGACGATTTGACGGAACACGCAGTACATCTCGGGTCGTGACATTTTGCCCGACATGACGACCGAGAACAAGTCGTACGGTGCGTATTCCATGATCTGCTCGGATCAGCTTCCGGCAGACTACGCCTCGACCTACTCACCTCGAAGAAATGCCCGTGGTCATTGATAATATCGACCGTCTCGATGACGTTGACGTGCTTCAACGTCACGCCCACGCAGAACTCTGCCATGACCTTGCGCTGGTAGTCTTTGAAATCTTCATTGTTTCGTCTCGGCCTAAACTCTTTGACGGCGTAGACCGTGTTGCCCGCTTTACCAGACGACTTGATCAGACGGACAGTTCCACCGGCACCCGAGCCGAGCACACGACCCCATTTGCCGTACTTTTTCGACAAGTGCGCCTGCTGAGCTTCGAGCGATCCCGGCTCGGGGAAATGACCGGGGCCAACGGCCGCGCCAGGGGTGTGGGCGCCCGACGGTGTACTGGCGGTGGAAATCGATATCGCTCCCGCTCCGTGGGGGGATCGAGAGACGGTAGGCGTAGGTAATGGCGAATTTTGCACGCTCCGGCCTTCGGCTTTAGCCTGTCCCCGTGCTTCTCGCGCAGCAATGCGTTCACGTTCCCGCTGCGCCTTGGCCTCGCGTTCCCTTTCCTTCTCCTCCTCCTTGGCACGCCTCGCCTGAGCCTTTTCCTCTCCCGTGGCTCGATGGAAAAAGGAAGAGATTGATGAAGACGACTTGTCGTGGTCCTTGTTGTGGTGCTTCAAAAATCCGACCAGGTGATTCGTATGATGACCATGGGCTTCCCGGGTTTTCTGCGCGGACCGATCGTGGTCCTTGACCTGGAACCCTTGGTTGCCGGTACTCGTCTGATTCGTGGGATGTCGACTGGGAGCGGCACTCTGGCTTTCCCAACCCGGGGTATTGACTCCCGCTGTACCTGGCGTAGCGGGTTGACTGCCGCTGCCCATCGCCATGGACGAAAAGTAGGTTCCCCGGACTTGATGTCCGGGAGTCTGGGCGCCACCCATGCCCGAACCGCCATGACCTGGCGTAGCGAGCCCGTCATGCGCAACGGCGAGTACCGCGGGATGAGGCGCCGGCGTCTGACTGCCTCCGAATTGACCAGAACTGCTCCGAGATGAGGGCCGATCATTGTGCCTATCGTGATGACCAATGTGGTGATTCAAGAACCGCTTGAGATCGTGCAGCGGTCCCGAGTGCTGTTTCGGGTGTCGTGTTGCTTGCGCACTCATCGGTGGACTAGAGCCGGGAGTGTTGGGCGCCGTCTTGTGCGTGCTGTGCTTGCGATCGAACAGGGATCCCTTGCGTGATGGCGAGCCAGGTTGCGTTCCCGGGGCTGGTGTCGCAGGAGTGATTTGTAATCCGGCGGGAAGATGGTGCCGCGTCATTGCTGGAGGGGGTTGCTGGAGGTTCGGGTTGGAAGCCGCATAGTCGGACCTCTGCTGGGGGTCAATTTATGTGTGAAGGTAGTGCCTCGACTACTCACCAACGGCGCTCTTGTACCGTACTCGCTGTTGGATCTCGAGTTTCGCCCTCGTTCGTCGTTGTCTCCTCCAGCAGGTGTCACTGGCGAGTCAAACCCGGAATTCGCCGCCAAGCCGTTCTCTCCGTGAGCGGCGTCTTCACGCTCCTGCCTCTCGGCTTCCAGTCTAGATAGATCCACCATTCTCATTCGCCTCGAAAGTTCCTCCTGTTTTGGTCCTCCGGCGTGATTCATATGCTGTCGCGCATCGTATCCATCTCCCGGAGTATGGGATCCGGTTCCTGGTCCGCTGTGGTCGTCCCCGCTGTCGCTGTACAGGTGGTGCGATTCGACGGCAGGTGAACCGCCAGCGGGCGTTTCAGAGAGCGGCGTCAAGTTTCCCGGCGAAGGGAGACTGTCGTGAACGGTGCTGAAGACGTGTCCCGATGCGGTATGGAGCGACAGCCGTCGGTTGTCCGGGTCGACCTTTATCTGGGAGAGCGGGACCGCTGGATGGGCAGACAACATGGTCGAGGGCTAGCGGTGGATATGAGCGGTAGTTATGTTGGATGAAAAGGTGTCGACCGAGATGCCAAGAAGAGGCTGAAATGGCGTTGCGCCCAATCGGAGCGTCGAAAGAAGCGTCAAGGTGAAACACGCTGGGTGGGCTGAATCGATTGCGCGGATCTGCGGGCGAGGATCCTTTGAGTCGCGGGTCGGCCGTGTTGCGTCGTAAGAGCGATGCCGCTGCGTCAAGGACAGACAGACTGAGGGATTTCGAATTAAAGAGCCCTGCTGACCATGAGGTGCCAAGCGATTGATATGCCGTAGAGTGGGCAATTACTGTAAAAGTCGAGGCAGAGGTTCGAGCACCGTTGGCCGCGCCAGACAGGCTGTCTAGCTGACTGTTTCGTCGCTGATCAGACACAGTGGCAAGATGGATTGACGCATGTATCTACCTCTATACGTCAAGTCAACCTCTACTCAAGAATCGACAGAGCAACGTCTGCCAGCGACAACCAGCGCAGGCCAAAGCCGCAGGGGATGCCGTCAGCCAGGAAACCTGGGCTCGAGCGCAACGAATCGGATCAAAAGCCGCGATTTTGCTAAGCTCAGCTTTCAGCTCCACTCAGCTCAGCTCAGCCTCGGCACACAGCCAGCGGCCGCTTTAGTCATCGCAGCTGTCATGGCTCAGCGCGTAGTAATTCACGTGACCTCGGTCGGTGTCGGCAGAGGGGAACCGCATGGGGAACGGCGATATCGAATTCTGTAGAATGGTGAAGCGGTCAGGTGCGAGAGAACGCGCGACATGCGTTGACTTCGTTGAATCGATGCTCGGGTTGCATTCAAATTGCGCATGGAGGCATGCGAGGTTGACCAAAGTCTTGTTGCACCAGCTCGCGGCTGCAACGCTATGGGCAGAGTTAGTTATAATGGTTATAGTGCTACATCCGAGACAACAAGTTAGTGTCCCGGTCCGTGCAAGGGACCTGCCTGTGTGATTACACAGTAGACGTTTTTTGTTAGCGTCAAGCTGGTTCCATCGAGTCAGTCAAGCAGTCTTACCTGGACACCTCCTTTCATATTGAACAGGCAGGAGCAAAGAAGGAAGCGATTTCCTTTTCAGAAGCAAGTACGATAAGTATTTTGCCACCTCCAGGCTACGGTCCATCCTGTACTAGTACACGCCCAACGACGAGGCCGAACTCTGTGTCTGCTCCTGAAAGCTCTCCCGCTGCCTGTCATTGAAGATAAAGGTCGTCCGTGAGGGCGACGTCAGTGGATCAATGAGACGTTTCAGACACGAGACAGGCATGAATAGTTGGAGACGGCCGTGAACAAGCTCGTGAGCGCCTTGTCGGCGCAATACCGGAGCAAGCTGCCGAAGGGCCGGAGGAATTGCCGGAGGGCTGCAAAGAGAATACTACTACTGACTGGAGCCGACGGGTTTGACAAGCTGTTTGACGTCATTATTGTCTCTGTTCTTCTAAAAAGTCGCCGACCGCGATGTGGAGGCCGTACGGAGCACCTCTTTCAACTTTTCAACTTTGTGGCTTTGGTGGTGATTTGGGTGATTTGGACCGAGTGATGCGAACAGCTATGGAATCGTGTACGGACTGACCGAAGGATGGACCGCCGGTGACCAGCAATGACTGAGAGCAGACGTTGCGCACTCACATCCATTTCTTGATTTGACCGTGAACTCCAAGGGTTTCCGGTGTTTTAGCAATGGTCAAGAGCGCGCGCAGACCTCTTGCAGGTCCACGACGACCCCTTCGCCGCCGGTGAAAGTGGCCCCGTCAACGGCTGTAGCGTCGTTGTCAGAGATACCTCGGGCCCTCTAGCCGCCCCAAACTAGACTGCGAATTATGCATGAAGGACATGAACACAAACATCTATACAGCGCATAGCCGGAACGGCATGCCGAGTTATGCAGGCGAAGGCGACAGCGTGCTATCCGAGATACGTCCCTCCTTGTCGCTTTGATTCAGTAGCTCCTGGTAGCCCGGAACGCCTTGACAAAGTAGTGCTGTTGCGTCGGGCTGATCTTTTAGAGAAGACTTGGCGATCACCGAGAATACCTGAAGGAAAGGAATAGCAATCAGCGACTTGTCTGGAAAGGGGGATCTGGACTCACGCCCGTGGTTTCGAGCACGATGCAGTCCACTTGATCAAAGCTGACCATTCCATGCGTCCGTAACGCTGCCAACAGACTTGCCCGCTCAATCCTACACGGAAGAAGGTCAAGGAATGCATTGGGGAAAGACGAACGACTTGCCTGTTCGCATAGCACACTCTTTCCAGCACTCGCCCTCGGAACACGCACAGCAATGGCTGTCCACGGATCAACGTCTCGAGTTTCTTGCTGCGGACCATGCCAAACGTCAAGACGAAATCGACGCAGAGGAATAGTAACAGCGACAGCAGACCCCGGGTGAGGTCGATATTCGTGTTGGTTGTGATTCGAGATAGGGTCGAGCCGATGGCCACGCTGCTGATCCATGTCACTGCATCGGATCAGCAAAGGCGCACGTAGACGAAGGTATCACTCACCAATGTCATTGGGCGCCAGACTTCGATTGCTCGCTATGCGCAGGTAGACGTATAGGAACGCAAAGGCGATTCCTCCGGCAACGAGGGGATGGAGGATGGACTCTTGAATGTAAAAATCTGATTTCTGGATAACTGGATCGCCCTTGAATGTCGATCAGAGCCGTCCGCCTGTCAATCATTCATACTCACCATTGGGCTGCCTTGCTGCGGTCAAGTCGAGCTTCAGGGAAGGATGACGGGGGTTAGTGAATAGGCCTGGTACCTTTAAATGTCGAAGGACGGGTTTCACAGCTGGTTCCGCTGGGATGAAGTGTTTCGAGTGGAAGCATGGCCGTGCTCTTGTTCTTGTATCGATTTTGCATAATTCTACCAAGCGAAGGCCGAGTCGCGTGTCGAGGCCAGTACGAAGGACGTTACGTAGGCCGGTCAATGAGCTGGTCAATGGCCGTCGGCTTGTCTGCTCAAGTTGAGAACTGCGGGTCGAGGAGCTGGTCGAGGAGAAAAGATCGAAACGACGGGACCCCTCGCTCGCGTCGCGCCTTGGAGCTGGGCGTGGTCGCGCGACTAATTCTTGGCCGGTTCGCTTTGAGCGGGAGATATTTTCATTTCTCATATTGGGATTCCGCCTGCCGTAAGAATACCAACCATTCGGTAACTGCTATAGCTTTGCTATATGCTCTGCTAGCTGCTTTGCCGCCATCAGTATCGCGATGACGTCGCAAGATCATCGACGCATCGAGTCGGAAAGCTGTCCGGAAAGCTCTAATGACTCTATTTTGGTATGGACAATATTCAGACAGCTGAACAAGCTATTATATCGATTGTATCGAATTTGACGATTCTAAAACAGATGCCGTCGACACAGACAGGCTTCTTCAGACATCTAGCGTCCATCTAGCATGTAAGAGCCTCAAAGGACGAATAGCTAAGTAAGGCGATTGCTACCTTGCTAGCGAGATCAACAGACCTGCCGTTCCCTGTCGTCCGATCGAGCATATTTCAACACATGTCGCAGACCGCCGTGATCGACAAAAGTATTGCTGTCCTTTGTTCAACTGGCATTCCAGCGGTGATACATGAAAGGAGTCGTTCGGAGCGTATTCGGGATGCGCCATCTTTCCTTCCCACAATTGCCCCGCCACTAAGTTTCGCGGGACGAAGTGCCGCTAGAGGAGTCACTGTTGGAGTCGCTATTGCTGGAGTCGCTGTCGCTAGTATTGTCGCTATTGTCGCCATCGTTGCTGCTACACGTATCGTCGGTCTGGCATGATTCGCGCGAAGCTCGCTCTGGCGCGTTGAAATGTGACACCCATTCGGAGACATTCACATACAGATCGATAGGTATCGCTCTAGTCCGACTGCGGGAAGAAGTTTGTCTTCATCAATTGTACATTGCGTTACAACCTATCTATGACATGGCTACAAATCTCGGACTTGTCCTCAGCGGGCTCGACTGAATTCAATCGTGTGATATACCTCAAGGCGGCGATCATGGCATCAAGGCATGACATTCAGGGCTGGAGCTTTAGTTATTGTCGTTCGCCTTCTCATCCTGTTTCGCAGGAAATAGTCAGTCGTGTCCACGGAATGGAGAATCAGACATACAAGGCAGATGCAAATGGCCAGCAGTAAGGCAGCATCCACCCCTGGAGCGACGGTCAAGACATATGTTTGCTTGTCGACTGGCCTGAAGCGTCAGCAGACTGGAATCAATGCAAAGAGGAACCACTCACAAAAGATCTCCCCGGCATTGGCAAACTGCCTCGAAATGCGCGCAATTGGCTGTCCCTGACTCGTCGTAATCTCGGCACTCCGATCCAAGATGTTCCCGCGCAGGACCAGTTCCGTCTCTCGTCCGTCTCCGGCAACATTGCGAAAGGTGGCAGTGAGCTTTGTGCCGAAGCTAAAACTCGATTTGACGGTGAAGATGGGTTCGTCGGCGTTGGGTGCTGTGCCTATGTAGGTGGAGTGAATGGCGAGGATCTTCTTCTTGAGTTTGAAGAGCGGTTGGCCCCGAGCATCTAGAATGGCTGTGAGAGCGATCAGCGCAAGTAGGATCAAGGGACGATAACGGCCGGGCGGGAATGCCATGTTCAATCTCACAGCAGGGTTTCGCACGAGATAGCCATCCGCTCATACCTGGACCTTCGTCTACCCTCGGCCGCCCACACCAACATTTCAGCATTACTCACTCTTGTTGTCCCTCAACGCGAATGCACTCCCATCAACCTTGAACATGACCGCACCGCTCATGGCGTCCTTGATTGTAAAGTCATCCCCGCTAAACGACATCTTGCGTTCCCGCACACGAAGGGCGATCTGTGTTGGGTGTTGGGTGTAGTAGGGAATCACTGGAAGGCGTGAGCATTGGCACAGCGGAGGCCTGGAGTCTGGCGGACTTACCTCCGATGGGTTGACCTACGCCTTGGAGCGGCGGCGGAGCGCCGGAGAGGTTACCTGCGAGGCTGTTGAGGAATCCCATGGTGTGTTAAAGGTGCGAAAGTGAGGATCCGCAGAGAGGCCAAAGGACAAGAGGCGAATGATGAAGCCGTATAAGTATGCCGTTGTCTTTTGCACCGCTTTCCCTCTGTGCACCATTGATGAGTTCATTGCCCCGCTTGGCGTCGGCGAGCTCCGTCTGCACGCGTCGGCACGTGTTTCATCCGGTCCAGGTCTCGGGAAAGTCGCGTTCGGGCACCAATGCAGGGTTCGGACGTGAAGACGTGAAGATTGGCTAAAGATGACTTGGGGGTTGACCCGAATTGGGACCCTTTCCTCGCGCGCAATCTCCTTGGCGTTGACGAAACGGTCAAGGATGCCAAGCTGCGGCGTCTGAGAGAGCCGAAAAAGACCCTCCCCCGAGAGTTTTGCACCGACGGAACGGCCACGGAGGAAGAATGGACCAGAGGGGTAACGGCCCTGAGAACCTATTCCCTTTCTCATCGTGAATGCAGCAGGCCTGGCTTTCGGCTGCTATTGACCGTGATATAAGTCCCACACGTCAAAAACTAAAGGAAACTGATGGGCAATTACATACGTTGCGGTGGAACAGTGAGCTTACCCATTCAGCCTTCCTCCGTGCTGCATGCGCTAACAGCCTCGCTGCGTTCAGATCGAGGTCTATCGACTCGAACTGCTGATCAACTCTGATTTCAGCCATCTTATTTTCGACTCCGAGACAGGTCATGATTTCGGGTTGATTTGGACTTTACAGGGGATACCTGGTCGGATGTTGTGAGTGTCGGTCGAGCGACGTGTTGCCTTTCCTGACCGATCGGCAGTCCAGTCTCCGAGTTGATCCTCGCCATCAAAGATGACGGCGTGTTTCTTTTGCACCAGCAACTCGGGCACAATTTGACGATACGATGCGGCCTTTTTCGCAGTGCGTCAGAGTATGCGCGATACTTTGGTCGCGTTCACGTTCTGTTCGCAGCGTCTGGAGCCTGATCTTGGCCGGTAGTATACTACGGTGACCATAACGTACCGCAGTTTCACAAAAGATTGCCCGTGTGCGACTATGCGGGAAATGGGTGTATCTGCGCGACTGCATCCTGTGTAGTGCCCCTGATACAGCTCTCTGCACGTAGTCCCAAGGCGGAACGTTGTTGATGTATGTCATGAGATCCCCTTCCCTCCGTTGCCTATTTCTCGTCCTCTCTCGTCAAACCCCTCGCGCTCCTCTTTCTCCTGCTCGAGCTCCTCGTTTTCCTCTTCCAATTTCTCTTTTTCGCGCTCGAGCTCCTCATACGCCTCCTTGGCCTCCTCGGCTTGTTGCTCACGCCACTCCTGAACCTCATCCCGTTTTCTCAGCATCTCAATGCCCTAACACGTATACTCTTTGACGAGCAAGCGGACATCATCGACGTGCTGCGGGCTAAAGGACCTTTGCATCACAAGGAGAACAATAACCCTTCTTGCTCTTGGCTACAGTTGCATCCGAGACAGCAGTGACTACCGGCTGACGACACCAATCTACCCAAGGTCATCGAATCATCTCGCTTTCCCCTGTCCCCTCCTTCCCCTCCTTCCCCTTCCTATCCTCTCACTCGTCACCATGTCAGCCCACACAATTGCCATCATCGGTGCCGGCTCCGTCGGATCCACCATCGCGCACACTCTGATCCTCCGCCGCGTCGTCGGCGACCTCATCCTCGTCGACATAGACGAGACCCTCTGCCGTGCCCAGGTGGACGACTTGTCCGACGGGACATTCCTCTCCGACGTTCGAATCCGCCAGGGGACGCTCGACGATGCCCGCAAGTCCGAGATCGTGATCGTCACGGCCGGCGCAAAGCAACGATCGGGGGATACACGTCTCGACTTGATCGACAGAAACTACAAGGTCTTGCATTCCGTGCTGGCGGGAATGCAGCCCATGCGCCAGGACGCCGTCCTCTTACTCGTCGCCAACCCCGTCGACGTCTTGACGGCCATGGCGCAAAAGATGTCGGGCTTGCCGAGGGAACAGGTGTTGGGCTCCGGGACGCTATTGGATTCGGTCAGGTTGACGCGCGTGCTCGCGCATAGGCTCAAGGTGGGCTCGAATGGACGGGAGACGACGTCCTGAGCTGACGGGGAACAGGTCGCAGACCGCTCGGTACACGCGACGATCATCGGCGAACACGGCGACTCGCAATGCGTAAGCGCGTCTCATGCCAGTTTCATCAACTCGCCATCTAACGCCACCCCAGGTCGCCTGGTCCGCCACGACCGTCTCCGGCCAACCCCTCGCTCGAATCCTTCCCCTCTCCTCCTCGGAACTTGACACTATCGCCGCTACCACGCGCGACAAGGCCGGCTCCATCATCGCCGCCAAGGGCTTCACCTCGTTCGGCGTCGCGGCAGCCACGACGATGCTGTGCGAGAGCATCATCTTTGATCAGCGGCACGTCTTGCCCGTTAGTCATTGGCGGGAAGAGTCGGAGTGTTGTTTGAGCTTGCCCGTGGTGTTGGGGCGCAAGGGCGTCGTGGCCCGGTTGCCGTTCAAGTTGGACGAGGACGAGCGGGTCGCGTTGGAAAAGTCGGCCAAGAGTATTAGGGATGTCATGGCGACGTGTGCCCAGTACGTCTGAGGACCAGGCTGGGTATCGGACTTGGAGCCAGATGATAGGAACATGTACAAATCGAGAAAGGATTACACCAATGTACTTCTGCCACGAATTGCAGTATTCTCCGCGTATGTATATGTGATCCTCGAGGGTGAGCCGAGTCTTCAACAGCGTCCGGCATCATTGCCGAGCTCGCGCTGGCTTCCCGATGCGAAGGCGATGAATTACACGACGTCGCAGCAAGTCCATTTTTTACTGCTGCTATCCGCCCATCTGCGCAAGTAGACGCCGGGAGACTGCTGCGGAGGCGAGCTGTTCCTCGTAAGCGGGCAGCCGGACTCTTCCTAGTCGCCTAGTCGCGGGCGATTTGCCGTGTTCGAGCGGTATATCGACGCGCGGTATAGGTTGCCTCCTAGCTATGCGCAGAGGCTGGTATACTGCGCGTTGCGGTCCGGTGATAAAGCCATGTCGAGCGTGTGCTGATCAGAGAATAAACCGGTATCCGGACGAATGCGCACATGGAGTACCAGACGTGGTTGCGATTCGCCGGGATTGTCACTCTTGCATTTTTGGGATAAAGACCGTCAAGACGCCCGCGTTATCGGCGACGTCTCCTGGAAGGCGGATGAGCGGCGACTCTTGGACCTACACCTCATACGCACCGATGTAGATGTAGCAGATCAAGCAATAGTCGTCACAGATACCTGGCCACCCTATCAGCGTCCATAAAAGAAAGGCATCCCGTGACTCACATGCAATCGTTCCGCTGTTGGAGACGTTGGTCGAGAGAAACTTGAGCAAGCTCTTGGTCCCGATGGTCACCTGGAACATTTGATCCGTTGGCGCTCGTTCGGCCGCGCCGTCGGCAACGTTGCCCTTGGCATCCTGCGCTCGTCGCGTCTTTTGGGATTCCGTAAGATCGAGGTTGGCGAGCTGCGTCGGCCGCGGTTCGGCGTCGTCGGTGGATTCCGAGTTGGTCGCTCGGGCATTGTCAGTGTGGCTCTCGGCTCTGAGCGCACGCGGACGCAACTCACTGAACGGCGGGATGGAGAGGTTTGTCCAGGTCGTGTCTAGCTGCATCCCATCATTTTCGACGGAAAACGTCAGGGTTCCTTGCTGCCGGAGGGGGGGGGGGAGGGAACGTTAGTCGCTCGCCGGGCTCGGCCGTCGCGTGCTTACGTTGTTCCCCGAGACGTTGACGCGCGGCGCGAGATGGGACAGACGGCTCGCGAGGCCTTTGAGCATGGCGAGCGATGGGAGGGTGATGAAGAGCTGACAAAGGAGGCGTGAGCGGGCGACGAATCATCGGATTGAAAGGCGAGCGACTTGCGTCGGGCGTTGGACAGCATGGTTCGCGGAGTTCCTTGACCTTGGCGGGAGCGAGAACAAAGACGCCGACGTCGTGATTCACTTGCAGCGGATGACCCGCGTTTGTCTGTCGACCGGTCAGTACCCCAACCGGAAGCCCCCCCCCTCCCGGCGCGACCCACTCACATAAGCCTTGATCTCAAACACCAACACGGCCTTGTCCTTCTTCTTTGCCAGCTTCAAGATACACCCCGTCCCGCCCTCGGCCTCGGCATTCCCCTGGTCGGCCCATCCGAACCCGCGGGCCCCGCCGCTCGACTCGAGCGCGGCCTCGGCGGAGCGGAGCGCCTTGGCAAGGGGTTCGATGGCGAGGTCGAGGTGAATTTCGTTGGATTGGCGGGATTCGATTCGGTATTGGTCAAAGAGGGTTGACTGGGCGTGGGGTTAGCAAGAGGAGAGGGGGTTGCATGGGAGGGGCATACGACTTTGATTTGGCTGGAGGCGGAAGGGCGTTAGCAGACTTCATGGGATAGGAGACATCGTATGAAGCGGAGAAGCGCCGATTTCGGCGTGTGATGATGCCTGGTTGCGTTCCACGGCAGCCATATCAAGCCAATGACCACAACAGCCACCACACCGCTTCTTCCCTCATCTTTCCACACCCAGAGGCTCAAGGACTCACGACCAGATCTGCACCCCCTCAGGCCCGACTTCCGGCCCCGTCACGATGAATCCGACAATCTCGGGCGATAGCTTGAGGACGCATGTTGTGGCCGTTTGCTTAAGTGAGCGGATGATCTCTGCACGAGTATGGTCAGCGCCTGGGCGAGCCTTGATAAAGGGTGGGGGGGGGATGGTACGGACTGAGCATGAGCCCCGGGTTGGAGATTTGCGTGCGGAAACGCATGGCGCGTGCGGCGTACGGTCCTGGCTTGGATTCACGGGGGCGGTGCGGTGAATAACTGGGTGTTGCTGTATCGAGCGGTCCAAGGAAGGCGGGCGATATGTGGACGGATAGGACGCTGGGAGAAAGGAAACATGCTCGACATCTACATTCTGCTTGTTTACTTTGTCGCGATCGGGCGAGGGCGTCGAGTGCAGTGTTGAGGAGGATTCATGCATGGCGTATCCAGCAGTCACCCACTCGGTCCATCGGTATTCCCCGCCACTATGAAAGCACTCCTTCTCCTCCCACTCTTGCCACTCGTCTCGGCGACCGTCGCTCAACCCACGACGACCCCATCATGCACCGCGTACACCCAGGCGCTCGAGCTGATGCATTCCCTCGAGCGCACAACAGAGCGTGGAGGGGCCCGGAATATCGCGTCGGGCAAAGGAGGCAGCGTGGGCAAGGCGGATGTGTGGGCCATGGTGTGGAGCGGGCGGCAAGGAGGGCAGACGGTGAGTTGTAACGAGCCCGGAAGCGGAGGAAGGGCGGCGTCACAAGGCGATGATGCTGCTCCCTACCACTGGCTTCCCGCGCTCAGGAAAGCCAAAGATGCTTCGTCTCATTCTCGCCATGCCCTCGCTCATATCTCGTCTTAGGACCCCATTCGCGGGCTCTTCCGACACATCACCTTGGCCCTCCACAAAACCTACCTGCTTCTCCTGCTCCTCCTACACGCGCCACTCTACGGCTTTCTCGGAATCGATATCCTCGCGACACTGACGCCGAACGGCGCGATTCCGCTGCCGCAAATGCACGGTGGAACGCTCGATGGACGGCGGTTGGTGCGCTTGCTGGAGGAGGCAACGATGGCGCCCGAGGTGTGTGATGGAGCATGGGCGATGCGCGGGGTTGTTGCGCTCGTGAGTCGTCTCTTGCTCGACGGCGGCGCGTCTGACGATCCACTAGTTGCCGCCAGACGGAATCGAGCCAGACCTCGACCTTGCGTTCCGTTCATTCCAGGTACCGTCCCATTCCTCTCTCGATGCTGCCCGTGCTGACACGTCAACCAGGTATCCACGGGGGAAAGCGCAAATTCCACGGCGCAGTTCATGCTCGGATTCATGCACGCCGCCGGGCTGCGATCAGTAGAACAGGATCAAATCAAGGTTTGTCCGCGTACTCTCCGTCGATCCCCCCGCTGACCCCCGAATAGGCCCTTTTGCACTACTCGTTCGCGGCGATGCAAGGCATGCCGGCGGCGGAACTCGCGCTCGGATATCGGTACTGGAGTGGAATAGGCGTAAAGGACGATTGTGTGGCTTCGTTGGACTGGTACCAGAATGCCGCGGAAAAGGGTTAGCTCAGCCAACCCAGCGAGCGTGTCGCGCCGCTGACGCTCCCGCAGCATATGAACACTTTCTCAGCGGTCCACCGGGCGGCCGCACGTTACCCCTTCAACCGACCAAACTCTCCGACTTGGCGGGCGGAGTCTACGGATACGGCGCATCCTGGGCGAGTACGGGAATGAATGTGAATCGCGCGGGCATCAAGGCCGGCAACTCGGTCGCGGGCGGAGAGACGTTTGAGGATGTGATTGAATATTACCGCGTGAGTCCACCCTGAGCGTTAGTGATTGCGAGCTCAACGCTCGCAGTTTCAATCCGAACGCGACGCGCACAAGTCCACCGTCGCCCTCGGTCGAATCTACTACTTTGGCTCCGTCTACCCGCAATCAGGCGGACTCATCTCGGGCGCGGAAGCCGTCGGCGCCGTTACCCAAGATTTCGCCCGAGCACGTCACTACTTTCTCCGTGCGGCACGCGCCCTTTGGCCGACGGATCCGCCCGAGGTCGGGAGCGCCGCGGGGACGCTGCCGGCCGGATTTGATGCCAAGTTTGGGCAAAAACCCATGAGCGGGGAAGCGTACGATGCCTTGGCACAGAGCGCGGCGACGGCGGCGGGGATGCTCGGCAGGATGTATATGCGCGCCGAGGGCGTTCCGCGGAATTTGTTGCTCGCGCACATGTGGTTGAAACGCGCGGCGGATATCGTGAGTCGAATGCGTTCGGAAGGACTGCCGCTCACACTCGCACAGGGCGACAGGGAGGCGAGGAACCTGCTCGGGATCGCATATCGGGATGGCCTCGGGGTAGAGCGCAAGGCCGCCACGGCGCTCCACCTATTTTCGGCGGCGGCGGGAGCGGATCTAGCAGAGGCTCATATCCAGTTGGGCAAGATGCATGCAAGTAAGTCGACGTCTACGTCACCAGGCCCCGCTGACTCTCGGCAGGCGACACGGATCCCAAGAAGCATGGCCAGGCCGTCCAAGCATGGTCGCAAGCACTCGCGCTCGGCAACAATTTCGAGGCATTCTACCACCTCGGTCGGATGCATGCGCAAGAGGCACGAACACAGGGCACGGGCTCCAAGAAGAAGAGCGGGACGTGCGGCGTCGCTGTTGCGTATTTCAAGACGGTCGCCGAGCGCGGGTCGTGGCAGTACCCTTTTATGCGAGACGCCGAGCGTGCGTGGGCCCGAGGCGAGCGCGCCAAGGCGTTGATCAGTTGGTGGATTGCTGGCGAGATGGGGTACGAGACGGCGCAGAATAACGTGGCGTTTATTCTCGATCAAGGTGAGCCGCTTCACGCGTGTGGCGATGCCTGGCTGACATTTCGCAGAACGCAACGCCGACCGGCAAAAATCCATGCTTTCTGGCAGCGAGAGACTCGGCGTGGCGGAGAATGCGTCGCTCAGCGCGCTGACCCATTGGATACGCTCGGCCGGGCAGTCAAATGTCGACGCCCTCGTCAAGGTCGGCGACTATTACTGTAAGTCCCGCGCGAGACCCTCTCACACCGCTGACGCCCCTCGTAGACGACCGCATCGGCGTCAAGAGTCACGAAGACCCGTACGAAAAAGCGATCGGCGCGTACCAGAGCGCGGCCGATACGCAGGCGAGCGCGATGGCATTCTGGAACCTGGGCTGGATGTACGAGAATGGGCTCGGCGTCCCGCAGGACTGGCACCTCGCCAAGCGCTTCTACGACCTGTGCAAGCAGACGAATGCCGAGGCGCATTTGCCCGTAACGCTGTCGTTGCTCAAGTTGCACCTGCGGAGCTGGTGGTCGAGTTTCCTCGGCGGCAAGCAGGAGCACTTGGCGTGGTTTGCGACGCCAACCCAGCGCTTGCCGGATGCCGCAGGTGATGGCACGATGGTGGATCGGCTCGAGGTCGAGCGCGAGTTGGCGCAGGAGGAGGACATGGACGTCGTTGCGTGGGCGCGAAGCCGGGCGCGGGACGAGTTGGACGACACGTACGATGATTACCTCGAAACGGGGCGCGCGCATCGGCGGCACCGGCAGCGGCAGGACGAGGACGGGGCGTTGATGGAGGGGGAAGGAGAGGACGATATCGATGATACGATTTACGTAGGGATTCTGGTGGCGGCGTTAACGGCGGCGTTCTGGGTGCGCGCTCGGCAGGTGCGGCTACGGCAGGAACGCCGTGAGGCCGAGGCGCGTGCGAGGGGGGAGGCAGTGCCGCCGAGGGAGGTGGCGGACGTGGAGGTGGCGCAACCAGGGTTGGACTTCCCGCCCGTACCGATATAGGAGGTGGGTGATTGAGTTGTAGCACTTGTTCTGCCCGTGACGAGATGTCATACGTCCCTAGATACAACATTGACGCCCTGAATACCCTATTTGGTGCCTAGTGCGGTGTCGGCTTGTGTCCGTCGACGTACCTGTGGCGTATCAGCACTGGTCAACGCAATCGTTCGAAGACGACTCACATATTACGCGTGGCGGAAGGCATCATCGCCTCCATCCCATCCAGCTCTCGCGTCAAATGCACCTGACATCCCAACCTCGAGCTGTCCAGAACAAGGCGTTAATAACAGCGCCACCGAGGGGAACCCGGACGCACGTATCCGTGAGCCCGTACGCCAAATCCAACATGTCATTCTCGTCGTCCCCCGGCTCGTCGAGCAGATCGTAGTGTTTCGGATCGATAATCAAGTGGCACGTCGAGCATGCTATTGAGCCTCCGCACGCGCCTAGACAACCGGGATCGTGAGCCTTTGCGGCGAAACTTTTAAGGGGAAATTACCTTCAAGGTCGATATCGTATTCGTGCGCGAGTGATAACAAATCGTCCCCCTCGTTGCCCTCGATTTCGCGAACGACGGCGCCCTTGGCGTCTTTGAATGTTACCTTGATCCTACCGAATCACGACGGGGATCAGCCGGGAAGGAGGCGGCTCCAAGGGAAGGAATAGCGTACCCTGTTCCCGGAGCTGGGCGTTCGATGTGTCCATGACGAGCGACTAGCGTGATGAACGTGAGCATTGCAAGGAAACGGTAATGATTGAAAAGGACGTACGGGCGGAAGCCGTGAATCCCCTTCGATCCGGCGCCCGCTGGATCGCGCTGCTTCCTCTCCACTGCACCAACGGTGTCGGACGCACAATCACGACGGAAGGACAACGACGTGCGAATGAAGACAAGGCGGCGCGGAACATGGTGTTGATGAGCGAAATGAGTAGCTGGATGACGGGTTGAGTGGGTGAATAATATCCACTTGAACATTCGCGGTCGATCGGCGCGGCTGAAACCTCGGGCGAGGGATTGCTTCCGCGGTGGAGATGAAAGGCTCATGTCCGTGGGTGATGTCATCAGGTGGCCGGATTCCTCGTCTTATCTTTCCTTTGTTGAAGAGTACCTCTTATACAGTGTCGTGTCGTATGTTGGTTGAATACCCTCATTCCATACTCGATCAAATACAATGCCCTCACTCGCACCCAACACCATTTCACCTCAACAAGGCGGGTAAGCGGCTCATCCCCTCTTCCCTTGCATCCACTCATCACCTCGAATTCCAGCATCGCCGGCACAACTGTCGGCAACGTCCCCGGCAGCGCCAACATCGGCCTCGGCACGGGAGAAGCACCGGATTTGACGCCCAAGCAGAACGTCGTCGGGGACCCCGAAGTGTTGGCGGATAGTAAGATTGAACCACTGGACAAGCAGGCGAGCAGCGGTATGTTTCCTCTTTCTCGTTTGGGCTCTTGGATGAGGGGCTGATGGGTGGGGTCTTAGGAGCAGCGCCGACGAAAGACGCGCAGAAGATCCTCGATGAGCTGGCCGAGTCTGTGACGTCGCAATCGCCCGCCGAAGCGCTTTCATCCGCTCAAGGTACGCCCCGACCGTTTTTTTCCGCAGAGTATGTTTGGCTGATGTGTTTTGGTAGCAACGGTGACGGACGCGCTGGGGAATGCAGCGAGTGCCGCCCAGGGGTTGGCGAGTCAGGCGTATGAGGCGGTCCTGGGTGCGTCGGGGGAGAAGGAGTAGGGGGGATGAAGGAAGGACAGGCGGGTAGAGTGATGAGGGTTCTTCGGCATAGATGGGGATGTGAGCGATAGAGGCGTGGTTCAAGTAGGTAGAATGAATCGGTTTCCGATATGAAGAGAAGTGTAGAGCTTGGGCCATGGTCTTTAAATATACGAATCGGAAGGAAGGATACAACGAGCATGCCGTGTCGCGATACCGCGTCGATCCTGCATTCCCCGCCGAGCCATCGACGCATAGAGCACCCACATTCCAGGTATTATCGGCTACCTCCTCCGCTCCCTTACCAACACCTCCCGTTCACTCTCCATCTCCCTCAACACATCCCCGACCCATCCACGCACCACATCGTCTTCCTCGTTCGTGGCACCAGGCAACTCGTGGTCGATCCGTACGGGCGTCGATGGTGCCGTAGGCGTATACAGGGCGTCGGAGAGGCGTGGGAGGAACGAGGTGGTGGCCGCGCGCATTTTGGCGGTGAACTCTTCCATCTACAAAGACACGCAACATCAGTCGACCGTTCTGTGCGAGGTGAGAAGGAGCGGAACGTACGTTGCGCACATCCAACGCCTTGGCGATCCCCCACGCCCCGAGTCCCGCGGTTGTCAGCACCAAGCCCGTCGCGATCCCGAACGCGCCCAACGCGAATAGGGGCGAGATCCGGCCCTCGCCCGGGCCAATGTCGGGTTCTGCGGGGTTGGCCGGGGGGAGGGAAGGGTGCGGGTCGTCGAGGATTTCGAGAGCGGGGCGGCGAGATGATGAGATGGGCGAGAGTGTTGGCTTTGTCGAGGCCGTCGCGGTTGATGATGTTATTGGGGATCCGGACACTGTGTTTCCTGTCGGCCTCTTCATCCGTGCCCTTGTCCCCGCACCCCTCGTCAGCGACGCATTACTCAAGAACTGAAGACTAGTTTTACTGCGTTGTGCATTCCGGCGCAGCGCAGGGATGAGCGCAACGGTGATGCCCGTCGTGAATGCAAGCTGTTTTTCCTTGGTCAGCGGGGACGCTCATGCAGGGGACGTGTGCTTACAGCTGCGATGCCCGAGATGAATGCCAGGCGCGGTATGCGCTGTGGTGTTGTTTGTTCTGGATCTGTTGGTACGGCGATTGACATGGTGTGCTCCGGGAATGATATGGCTACGGTTCGGGCTGAAGAGACGGGATGGCAGAATAATCTAATCACCACAGGCGTGTCATTTGCTTCCGCGCACCTGAAACGTCGTCGATCGCGGCTTTCGTTTCGGCGCTCCCCGTCCGCGTTTGGCTTCTTGAATTCGTTGAATTCAGCCCGCTTCAAGTGCTCACGCCCGGGATCAGGCTAAGCATGTCCGGCAATTCCCTCGAGCTGCGTGTCCATGGCCGACATGTGTTGGATCGGGACGCGCGGGTCGTGAGCCTTCGAGGTGTCAATGTCTCGGGCTGCAGTAAAGTGTGAGTCTCGCTGGCGCGTTCATTCTACAAGCTGATCACGTTGGGAACGCAAGGCCTTCCTCGGATCCGCGCACCGACATCCCAAGGCCACTGTGGGAAACGTCGTACATCGGTCGCCCCTTCTCGCTCAAGGAAGCGCCGACGCATTGGCGCAGGCTGCAACGATGGGGACTGACGTACTGTATGTTCCCGCGGATCTGCCATACCGTGAGATGCTGATGACTGCAGTGAGGATCACGACGACGTGGGAAGCGATAGAACATGCTGGGCCGTACGTTTGGGAAGACTCGAGACTTTCGTATCGCTGATTTGTCGGTGCAGGGGAAAGTATGATACGGCCTACCTCGACTACCTACGTGCGCTGATGGAGAGCATGACTGAGCATGGACTCGTGGCGTACATTGTGAGTACCTCTGCGTTTTCGATACATCTTACACTGATCCTTGGCATCGCAGTGCATGCACCAAGACGTCTGGTCCCGACACACCGGCGGCGTATGTTCCAGCCATTTCCATCCCAAACGCGCACTAACCGACGAACACAGTCAGGCGCACCAGCCTGGACCCTCCACGCCGCGGGGCTCACTTCGGACCCGACAAAGCTCACAGCAACGGGGGCAGCGTACGTACATGGTGTCACCTCGCGCGGGACAGTCGCCGAGGGGGAACGCGGCTTGTGGCCGACGGGGTATACAAAGTTGGCGTGCGCGACAATGAAGTGGGTACTCGCGCGGCATAGCTTCTCTGTGCTTCCCTGACTGGATGCTCGGCAGCACGTTGTTCTGGGCAGGGGAAACGTTTGCGCCCCGGTGCATGGTCAATCCCGCGACGGGCTTGCCCTGCGACATCTCGCCGACGGACGAGCCACAGAATATCCAGACATTCTTGCAGGCACGGTTCCTCGCCATGTATGAGCAGCTCGTGCGCGCTACGGGCGATGTACCGGGCGTCCTAGGATTCGAGGTGAGCACTCCCGATCCTGCCGACGCGCGTCTACACTGACGTCGAGACAGATGATCAACGAGCCGCACCCGGGGTACATTGCCCTGCCCACCCTGCACGCGTGGAACTACCAAACAGACCTCCACCTCGGTGCTGCGCCGTCCCCTCTGCAATCATTCGCAGCGGGAGACGGCCACGAGACGCCCAGGGTTGCCGTGTACACGCGATCGTGGCCCGTCCCGACGCGAAGGACGGGAAGCATGGTGTTGCCCCTGGAGAAATCCGCTCGAGCGTGGCTAGATGGCGTGCAGTGTGCGTGGCAGAGGGAGGCCGTCTGGATGTGGGATCGGGAACAGGGGCGCGCCGTTGTGCTCAAGGAGGGATACTTTTCGCGTGCGGCCGAGGGACGGCGGGTGGATTTTTATGAGGATTTTTATTGGCCGTTTGTGAGGCGGTGGGAAGGGATGGTATGGTCGCTGGCGCGGGGGAAGATGGTGCATGTCGAAGGCGTCCCGAATGAGGTGCGTGGGTTGATGCAAGATATACGCTTGGCTGACGGGACGTCAGTTTTGTCCCGACTGGCCGCAAGACGTCCGGCCAAGGGATCTGGTCTACTCGCCGCATTGGTATGTCAGGTGGTTCCGCTTGCACCTCGAGCTAACGGCCGGCTAGGTACGACTTGAACGTGCTGTTCAACAAGTCATTCGGGTTCATGACCGTCAACGTTCAAGGACTCGCTCGAGTACGCATACGCAAAGGCTTGTACTACCCGGAACTAATCCCTCGTACAGGGCATGTTCATCACCCGCGCGCTGTACTTTGGCGCTGCGGCGGCGAAACGCAACTACGAGCTCCAGATCGGGAATATCGCGCGCAAGGCGTACGAAAAGCTCGGCGAGGTGCCTATCGTGTTTGGCGAAACAGGCATTCCGATGGACATGAAGTGAGTTGAAGGGTATGTCGCGTTCGTGGTCTGACGTCGTTCCAGTAATCGCGAGGCATTCCGGACGGGGGATTTCAGGTGGCAAGAACGCATGATGGATACGCTGATGACGGCGATCGAGAGGACGATGGTCGGCGTAAAGTACGTCTTTCGGCGATTACGCGCGCCATCGCTGATCCGTGTCGTAGTTTGTGGAATTACAACCCGGGGAACAATGACACGCTCGGCGATGATTGGAATTTCGAAAACTTTAGCTGGTTTTCGGAGCAAGATCTGGACGAGCGGACGCGGTTGGGCGCGCAGGGGAAGGAGTTGGACGAGGGGTGTAGGTTGCTCAAGGCTTTCGTTGTGAGTTTCATTCGCGAAATGGGTGACTTGGCGTTGACGCCGCCTTAGCGCCCCTACGCCGTACGGACGGCAGGTATCCCGCTTTCGATAGAATACAAGCTGTCCCACGGAACATTTCGCTACCGGTTCGCGAATCCGACGTCTCAACCAGTCAAATACAACCGGACGGACATCCTACACGCGCCACCGCTCCACGACCACCCGGCCATCACAAACCGAATGACGGAAATCTTCTTGCCCTCTTGGTGGGCTGATGCGTCGCGAGAGGGCAAGCTCGTCGTTTCGTGCTCGGACGGAACGGTGTGCGTCGACGAGGACGCGCAGAGGGTGTGGTGGACATTGGGGAATGAAAAGCAGGGGTTTGTGCATGAGATCCGGATCAGGGACATGAGCATCGCGCGCGCCGAGAGCGGTGTGGCGTGGATGTCGCTACTGGCGCTGGTGGCTGTACTGCTTGGCATGTTGTTGATACACCTAGGCGCATAAGACGCCATGATGCGGACATCAGACGGATGTCCGGCGTGAAAGGAGATACGGACCGGTTGTACCCCATGACGTCATGAGTCTGCTTCCGCATTCGCCCATTGGGTGCTGACTGGCTCGCTGGTATATAATCTCGCCGTCCTCGATCGCCCGGTGTATACTTTGGCTTTCGCCTTTTCACGCATATCACTTCAAACTACACTCAATTCTATTCACAATGACTGGAGCTGTGAGTTCTTCGTCGGCTGATGCTTCTTCCCGCGCTCAACCCCTTTGCCAGGCCCACACCGCCGAGACCGAGAAGATGTTGAACCTGGACAAGTCGTCGGACGACCAGGAAAAGAAGGAAGAAAAGAAGCAGACCGATCCCGTCGCTCTGCACGGCGAAGACACTGGTACGTCTCGTCGCGTGTTATCGTGGAAATACATCGCTGATGTGCTCCCATCTACAGGCGACAAATCTCACGCCACTGAAGTCGACGGACCCCACGAGGACAAGCCGACCAAGGTTGTCGACTAAATTCATCTCAAAGAGAGACATACATGGGAATGAATGCGGACAGCAATCAGCAAGCAATGCATAAAGAGCATCAAGTCATCATCGAAGGCGTTGTATCCGTAATGTAACAATTACAATCATGGTCATTTGGGACATCGGTGTGAGGAATGTCGCTTGGGCCGTTGAGTCATGTCCATGAAAGGAGCTTGGCGGAGACGTGGGCATTTGAATGGATGCAGGCAAGCAACGTTTGGCATTCCTTTGGCGTTTCGTCCGTACAAATCGCTGCCTCCATTATCGCCACCCTAGGTTCCACCTGGACGTCCCGTGAAACCAAACAGCCCATGGTATATATTTGCACCGCAGTATAGGCAGGCTAATCATTTTCTGCATGAAACAAGTTCTTTGACACATTCGCCCCAATAACCCCGCACACCGGTACTCCCCCCGGGCCACACCACATAACACATAATGACGCGGTCGTTTCCGATGCTACTCGGCATTTGCATCTACGCACTCTCCCTTATCACTCCGCTCTTTGCGGGCGCCTTACCCGCCGACTCCCACACACCATCTTATAACCGCGAAAGACGCCTGTTCGATTCTGACAGCGCATCCAATTCCTCTTCAAGGTCTTCGAGTGAAAAGTCGGCAGCAGGAACGGCAGAAGAAATCATTGATTTCATGCAGGTGATCATGGAGGGCGGTATTCAGTGAGTAAAGTGAGGCAATGCCGGGTGTACGACTGACTCGATTGTCGCATCAGGTCCCAACAATGGCAAGTACCCTTCGTCTCGGCCTGACTAGTACTAACCCCACACAGCTGGATCACCCTCGTCAACGCCACCCAAAGCGAACTCGGTACCTGCCTCGGCCTAACAACCCTCTCCACCCTCATCGTCCAAGGCTCCAATTACTCATTCGCCACCGCCGTCGACGACTACCTGACGGATATCTGTTCCGGCACGAAATGCACGACGGCGTCGCTCAAGTATTGGAAGTGGAAGCTCAACAAGGACTGTGCCGGCGGGTCGGATCTGCAGCAACCCCTGATGCGGACGCTGGATGTCGTGATTGGAAACTACGAGAGCAGTCTCTATGATCTTGCCTGCAAAGTTCACTAGTGAGTGTCTCCGCATGAATCGTTTCTGCGCTGACTATTCGCAGCAACGGCACGACGCCATACTGCCTCTCGGAAGTCTTGAACTCTACGCAAACCACCAACTCGAAGGATTTCTTTACGAATATCCTGACGGGCACCAACATCAATTGGTATGAACAGTCATTCTTCGGTCAACAGGTAGGTAGCGGCCTCGAAATAACAGGCGTTGCGCTGATCCGTCCAACAGATATGTACAGGATGCATGCATGAGCTGTACAAGGCAGCCATGTTCTTGATTCCGAGCATCAGAACCTTGAAAGAGATGACCGGGCTCGGCGTAACGCTGAGCTCTTGTCAGGGAACCGATATCGCGTGGCATGGTGAGTCGAAAGGGTGATTGCCGCAACATCGGCACTAAGTCCTCGTCGCCAGATATTTGCGACATGGCAAAACCCGATGCGCTGTCCGTCGTCGCGGCGACCGCGAGAAGCTCAGACGATACCAATGCCGCCTTCCGCTTTCGGATAGACTCGTTCGCGGTCACCGGTTCCTTGTTCGCAGCGACGGTGTGGCTGTTGCTGTAGCCGAGGACGGCTGAATTCTAGGTATAGCTGTGCTATTCATCATTAAGGATATGACATATATACCACCAACTCAAACGCCTAGTTCCATATTCCCCCTTGAGCCGCATTCCTGCCCACTTGCGCAGACGCGCTAGACTTCCACTTTGAGCCCTTGGCCCGTCCGGCAGAAGACAGACCCTTCCTCGTGTGGTGCTTGCCCTCTGTGCGCTGACGTTGACGCGCAAGATCGTTGGCGACGATTGATTTCAAGTCGGAGCCCTCGCTCGTGCGGCTCACGCGTGAGCCTTGGGTCGCTCGGCTGTTGTTGGTACGCGCCGTCATGTGACTGCGTGCGGCCACAGAGGATGGCGCCGGCGGAAAGCTGCGTTTTGCGCCATGGTCGTGTAGCTCTGGCACGTCATCTTCGTCCTCGCCATCCTCAGCTTCGGTATTGCCAAGGCGAAGGTCCCGCGCGCGTCGTTCCACCTCGTCCACCTCGTCTCCCTCGTCCTCGGAATCATCTTCCTCCTCGCTCTCCTCGCTATCGTCGCTCCCTTCGCTGGATACGTCATTCTCTCCTGGCTCCTCAGCGACATCGTGCATGTACTGGAGAGTGATGAGCAGAGACTCTCGCTCCAGATCGCGCTACTCACCGCCTCCAACTCTTCCTGAAGCTGCCGTCCAAAGCCACTCGCCTCCACCAGCTCGTCGATCCTCACAAGCCCCTTGAGCGCAAGCAATTCCCGTCTCTTTCTCGGCGAGAGGTCCTCGTAGCTGACACCATCCTCATCGAACAGCTCATCTGCCTGTTCCGCCTCCTCTCGCATCTGCTTCAACTCGCGCATCGTCTCCTGGAACGTTGGATAATCGTCGGATTCGTAGCGGAAGCGGCGTCGGAAGAATCGACGAATACACTGCACGTCGCGGTCAAAGAAGCTATAGAGGAGTCAGCCTTGCTTCACCGCAGATTCGGGCGCCTTACCTCTCGGCATTCTCGTGTCTGATGCTGACCATCTGCGGAAAATCAATCACCGTAGGCTCATCGTCTTCTTCCCCGATCATGATGTTGAACTCGTTGAAATCACCGTGAATCAGTCCGACATGGGCCAGGCGGACGATGAGGGACATGAGTTTTGAGTAGAGAATGGAGGGGTCGTCGAGGACGGATAGCTGTCGCCTGAGGGGATGTGAGCGATGCTCCCGCTGACGAAGGATGGACAAACATTGGGAACCCATCGACGAGCGACATGACAATCGTATGTCTTGCATTGTCATACGGCTTCGGCACTGGCAGTCCGTAGTGATAGAGAGCCTGAGAGGCGGTCAGCGTGCGTCTGATTGGTGAGAACGGAAACTTGCCTTCATATACTCATACTCCTTGACCGCCGACAGCCGCGACATGTACATCCAGCTCGCCGACTTTCGGCTTCCCAGGTAATCTCGTTTTGTCTTGATATTGCGGAAGGAGATACGTCCGAGTCTTGGAGCTCATTAGCATGATACCGCTGCGAGACGCCAGTGCTTACCGATGAATCTTCAGGATACGCTTGCTTCCGCCAATCTCCTCATCTTCGCTTTCAGACCATTCACTGTCGTCCTCTTCCGCTTCTTCCTCATCGGCACCGTCCTCTTCCCTGCCCTTTCCCTTGTCCTGGTACGCGTTCGAACCCGAGCCCTTGACGATGTAGATGTCGCCCTCCTTTCCTACACCGATCTGCTGGCCGACGCTGGTGACCGTGGAGCGCTTGGACAAGGCCTTTAATGCAAGGAAATCCAGGCCACCATACGTCAAGCGATATCCATCGTCTGTTCCCGGATCAGCTGTAGTCCGCGCGGACAAGATCGTACCCACACTTTATGTTGGCAACCCTTCCTACCAGCCCACGCTTCGCCAACGCTCCCAAGCACTTGTTGACCTGTCCACCGGTAATTTTGGAAATCTGCGCAATGAGCACCGTCGGAATGACTTCATGGTTTTTCGAGCCTTGTTCGACAGCGGCGAGGACGCGGAATTCGTCGGGGGTGACGTAGCGGAGATCGGTGGCGTCGAGCTTCATTGCGGAGTGATGAGAGGATGGGCTACCTCAAGGGGATTGGCAGGACTACACAGACTTCAAGACAGGATAACAATGATATGTGCCGTTAGAGCCATCGATATCGCCATTTCGCCAACTTTCTGAGATCACGTGACTCGTGTTTCACTTTGCCCCGACTGGGTGGTCGTTGTTTCAGCCAAGTCCCTTGCGCCTCCTTTCGAGCGGCCTAGGCAGGCAGAGATCGTCCTCTACATCGCATATCCTCTGGGTCACGCGCTACCAAGGATCAGAGAATCCCCTGAAGATACGGCCACACGGCTTTCTTTCTTGTCATGTTTTTCGCCTACTTCCTAAAGGACGGCAAGACGCGAGGTATATAAGCTGGAGATACTTACAGGGAGCCGTTTGAGGTTGGTGGCGTCAAGACATCCCTAATTCCCTACTACACTATCCGAGCCTCTTCTACCCCTCTTGATCTGCCTGACGCTGAACGCTATGAGCCTCGCTACTACCAAAGAGACCAAAGAGACCAGCCGAACCGATTCCGGCTTCTTGGAAGGTCCTCGTGGGGAAGCAGTTAGTGATGGTGTATCGGCGCTTCCGTCCACGATGACGAGAATGAAACTACGAAACCTGATACACAAGGCAGCCGAACCGTCTCTTTTGCGGATCCATCCACTGGAAATTCTGCGGCCGAGGCCGGTGTTCCTCCTACGACTACTTTACAGTCTCTCGAGACTTCGGCGCAAACGAGCAGGAATGAAAGCAGTCAGATCTCCACAAACGCTCGGACGACCGATACCGGGCGTAGAGTGACGACAAGACCAGTACCTTTGCCCAGAACAAGAAGGCGAAACCAAAGGAAAGCTAGACACCAAGCTACTCTGAGGAAGGCATTGGCATGTACACCGGAAGACCGTCAGGTAAAGAGGAGGGATTACTTTAAAGCCACAAGGGATTGCCTTTCAAATCTCCGTGAGCAATGGAAGACGAAACACGATGCAAGAAACCGGGCAAGGGCATATGAGCGTCTTCTGACAAAGTACGAATTGATGGCGTGAGTAGCAATTCAGAAAATCAGGGCCTTTAGGTTTTCATGCTGAACTCCCGCTTGACATCGCCCAGCCTTCGCCGAAAGCCGAACGCTGAGGGGATTCTCTACAACCTTTTGGCCCGGAGCAAAGTCCCGGAGATGTCTCCGGCGCGTCTAGAAGATGAGATCTTGAAACTGAAGTACCCTGTCGAGCACTGACTGAGCGATGAATCTGCACGCTGTACTACTGAAATGTAATGCTACTTCCTCACAACTTCATTTGTACTGTATTTCGCCACCCGCTAGGCCAGATCTACGGCGCCGTATGGCTTGAAAGGTCCTACCTCGATACAACGATGGCTTAGGGGAACAGAAAAGCCGTCGGATACACCACGAGTCTACATTTGCCGGAACTCTTTTTGTGAACCGCATGTATTGCTAGTCATCATACCACAAGCTCTACCCTGTGATGTGAGGAGGCGAGTCTCAGCGATAGGTCTTTCCAACTCCTCATCTCCATAGAGCGTCAACCTCGTCCATGCCATCGTTACGCCTTTATCGAGCCTTCCACGCCCGAAGTCACACTCGAGCCCGTACCTCATAAAGCATATAAAATGACCAGTAGTCCGTCGGTCACGTAATACTCTGCATTTTTGGAACTTCGGAGAGGCGCTAAAGGGGTCCTTGCTTCTCTCTGTAGATGAACGAACCCGAACTTTTAAAAGCGTTCAACATGTGGCTCCACACCTTGGTGAAAGCAAAGATTGATCGGGAAATCTCGTACGGGCTGAGAAGCGTCGGGGAAGCCGACGTTGGAACTGCAGAAACGTCACAGAAGACCACACATCCTCAAACAGCTTGAGGGGCTTCTCGATCTCATTGAGGGCTCTACGCACTTTTACAGGCATCTATCTGGGATGCATTTTTTATGCATTTTTTTTTAGCTTGCTTGGGACCAAACAGACCATGTTCGAGGTTCAATTGAAGGCATGAACTGAAAATGCTTCTAGCGGTTGGGGCATAGTCGAGTCAATGGAGATCAGGATGGCGAGCGGTGAAGGGCGTTGTCTAGGTGACGCCCTGGGCTCGTCAGTCATCAGTGTGTGCGCGCTCGAAGCGCTGCTAGGTACGTTATCATGTATACCCGCATGTCTGATGATCCCTCGATGTCTGCCTCTATTCTCCCGTACATCGTTTGGCCACTGGATGTCTTGCATATACATCGCTTCCATAAAACGAATAGTTCGTTAGTCGCTTATGTCGTTCCGCTTCACTGGCGCCGGTCCATCGGCAAGACCCCAAGAATCGGCAACGACATCTCTTGGGAGTGACAGAAACAGACCAGAGACCTTCGTCGACATGGTCGTTGCCTGCTTGCGCCTGAGCTGAGACTGCTTGAATGACACCCTGATGAGCTCCTTGATGCCCTTTACGATGCCGATGTCGCGCGATTCCTTGGCGTCGCTGTGCTTCGGCAGTCGGGACCGAGCCACATGACGAGCATCCCGCGCGCTAATCCTTATCAGTCGTCACATAACGAGGAAAAAGGGCGGAAAAGCCCGCGGAAAGAACGCCGATCGGTTTGCCGAAAGGAAGCTCTGAAACGAGATCCTGTGGCCCGATATACCTTGCCAGGGATAATTACAGCCAAGGATCGATTCGCGCAGGGCAGGGGAGTCTGGACCTTGGCAGTGGATGACTCGATGCCGGACACTCGGTGGCGGCTGCGCGCGTGATGCTCGAGAGATATTTAACACACGGCCATGGCCATGGTTCCCTTTCCTGCTACACCCCTTAGCAGATCGTCATCATGTCCCACCCCGCCAAATCTACCACTCCGCCTCAAGACTTTTCCGATATGAACGTCACGGACGAGGATCCTATCCGACCAGCATCTCCCGATCGAACGATGGTCAGCAAAGGTGCCAATAACGGCGGATACCATGGCGCCGCCGAGCCACAGCCCAAGGGCTTGATCGTGAGTCGTTCGAGGTCATCCTTTCGCGCCATTGCTCATGACTCCCATGAGCAGACCGTGCAGCCCCTGAAGAAGCAGGAGTAGGTCTCTCATCGAAAATCCAGGAATTCGGCTCACCGGACGTCTTGCAGAATGCAACCTTCTTACGCGCAAGACCTGGGCGTCAGCGGAATCGAGCACGGCATCTATGGAAGCTTTATCAATGCGTTAGGACTTTGTCTCGGAGCATGCGGAGCGATTCCTTGTTGTCCCGTGAGTATGATGGGCCGAGTTCTGGAAACCCTGTGGATACAGGCTAACGGCCACGTCATAGTTCCCGAATCCATACAAGAGGGTCGAGCAGGGATCCGTCGGCCTCATCTCGCGATTTGGTCAATTTTACAAGGTCAGTCAAATTCCGCCTCTGTTCCGCGGACCTGAATTGAAGCTAACTTCCGCTTTTCAGAGTGTTGACCCTGGTCTCGTAAATGTCAACGTGTGCACGGAAAGCATCCGAATCGTCGATGTCAAGATTCAGCTCAGTGTCGTTCCGAAGCAAGCCGTCATGACGAAGGACAATGGTGAGACGATACCCTTACAGTCCACTACACCAGCTGATATCAATTCTGATTGCAGTCTCCGTCGATATCGACTCGGTCATCTGCTGGCACGTCGTCTCCCCCTACCGCGCCGCCTACGGAATCTCCAACGTCAACACGGCACTCATCGAGCGTGCGCAGACGACGCTGAGGCAGGTAGTGGGTAGTCGGCTATTGCAGACCGTCGTCACGGACCGCGAGGGGCTCGCGGCGGAGATTCAGGAAATCGTGAGTCTGGGCGAGGAGGCGAGTTGGCAGCATGCTGATTCTCGAGGTAGATGGAAGCGACCGCAGAACGATGGGGAGTCGTGATTGAGTCTATCTTACTCAAAGATATTACGTAGGTTAGAGCTCGACTTATGCGATCGATCTGACAAATTCTGTACAGGTTTGCGGAAGAACTTCAAACCTTGTTGTCCAGCGCGGCGACCCAGAAACGTATCGGAGAAAGCAAGGTACGTTCTACGATTCTCACGGAGTATTCCCTCGGCGCTGACGTCTCCTTAGGTCATCTCCGCCCGTGCCGAAGTTGACGCAGCGAAATTGATGCGACAGGCCGCAGACGTACGTATCTTCGACAATCGTGTTTCTCGCTCTTTCTTCGCTTCATACTTACCCCAAACTTCGTACAGATCCTCGCGAGTCCTGCTGCGATGCAGATACGCCAGTTAGACGCTCTACAGGCCATGGCGAGGAATGCAGGCAGCAAGGTGGTGTTTGGTACGTCCGCTATCGACTCTGACAGCTTTTTCGCTGATATTCTTAAAAATAGTTCCCATGAACCTCTCGAGTATGGGCTCCGCCGGCATGTCCGACGCCGGCCGTCAAGAAGTACAGAACCAGATCATGGCGTCGGTTCACCCTGATGCCGCTCAGGCTCGAGCATATGCCGAGGCGAACCCGGGACAGGTCGGAGTGACGTCGAGCGCGTCGGGATCAGGTGGCGCGGGATCGACGATGGACTTGTCGCCGCAGGTGCAGAATGCCGGTCTGTATCAGAGCATCGACCGTATCTGATGGAGCGAGATCCTGCTGGGATAATGTGTATCATTGCTTGTAACACACTTCTTGTATGAAGTCCTTGCATGTATATAATGGGGTTGCGACCGAATTCGACACGAGCATAACGTGACGTCAGCTGGCTTCCGAGTCCTCGCATCAAAGTTCCCCTTTTGCGCTCAGTCTTCACATCTCCCCAAGTCAACGCCGCACCGCCACCATGTCCCGCATTCGTCTTGTCCTCTTCGACGCCTTTGACACCCTCATCACCCCTCGCCTGCCCATCCACGTCCAATACGCACAGGAAGCCCACAAACACGGCCTGCCCGACCACATCATCACGCCCGATAGCGTCCGAGCAGCGTTCAAGCCTTCCTTCAAAAAAGTCACGGCGCAGTATCCGGAATGGGGACGTACGGCCAGTCCGGCGATGACTCCGCGGGAATGGTGGGTGTTGTGTATCGAGGAGACCATGCGGACTGCTGGTGCAGAAGAGGAACGGTTGCGGGAAGTAATGCCGAGGCTAGGCAAGGCTCTGCTGGATCGGTTCGAATCGGCAGAGGGGTATCGAGCGTTTGAAGATGTGATGCCTTGCTGTAAGTGCGAGGACTGTGCGTGGGTCGTGGCTCACTCTCGGACAGAATAGTAAATCAACTCAAGGAAGCCGGCGTTAAGACTGGTCTGGTCTCAAACGCCGACGATCGAATTTGTAAGTTTCTTTTCACCGCCGAGACTGCCTCTAATCTCCCGCCAGTGAAAACGCTCGACGCACTCGACATCACCCCGCTCTTGACCGGCGGCACAACCATCTCGCAACTCGCCGGTTTCGAGAAGCCTGATCGGCGGATATTCGAGCAAGCATGTCGCCAGGCAGGGATCGAGCCATCGGAGGTCGCGGAGTGTCGATATGAGGGAGTCCTGATGATAGGTGACGAGCTGGAAGCGTAAGTGCGGTGCTGCACCTCCTATGATCGCTGACATTCGCATCTAGCGATTATCGAGGATCCCTCCGTGCTGGCCTCGAGCCGCGGCTCATCCGACGACCGGGCGAGTTTTCCGACGGTGCCAAGCGAGTCTCGGAGGAGGAAGAGCGCGAGACGTTGAAGCGCGAAGGCATCAGGGTCTGGCGAAGTCTGGAAGAAGTGGTCAAGGAAGTGCGAGCAAGAAGCTAGACGTGAAGAGTTTTGATATACTTTGTACAAGATCTAGGTTGATACAATGCTAGAAATCTACAACGGCCGCGCGATGCGCGCGATCAAACGTGCGAACTGTCCATGTGTTCTATCGTCTATCGGATATCCGCCGCTAGGCCTGTGTCGATGGCGTGTGTCGAGCCGTACGCAGGACACTCCTTGTTCCGACTTTGACCCAAGTCGCCAATCTCCTCGGATACAATCCACCGCAATCCCTGCGCCACGCCTGCCAAAACCCACGACCTCCAGGCTTCAGCCTCTCACTCAGAACCCACCCCATCATCCGGCGATCACGTCTTGCGAGCTCCCATAGGGAACGAAGACGGATCAGGCGCAGATGCGTAACATGGGCTGGAATGGAGCGAAAACCTAAAGATGGGGCGATGACGACGTAACTCGGGATGTTGGTGTTGCTGCACGTCGAGAGGATCGCGTCGAATCGAAAGCCGAATTAGTTTGTGTACATGCTACTCGGGACGTATTGCCACAAGGTATTTTCACGGATATCTGTTGTCAGGGATGAGCCTCGATCAGACTGCCTTGATCCTGGACTCACCATCATCGAGACACTCGAAGCGGTCTATTGAACATCCATCATGGTACCGCTCAACGCATCCCACTCTGCTGTCCCGCTCCCCAGCGCCAACTCATCAGACAAGAGCTCGACGGCGGCCTCGTCACCGTTGCGCGTCGAGTCTCGCGATGTCGAAAAGTCGAATGGAGTGGAAAAGTCGGACGTGACGGCGGAGAGTGGACCGGCTTGGGATCCGATGTCAAAGAGCGTTTGCCTCATACCCATCGAGGAGGTCTCGTCGAGGCTTACTCCTTCTAACGAGTCGATCGGGTTGTAGCCGTCAGTCGAAAGGTAGTACAGGTCGTCGGATGCCGGAAGGCTTCCATCGAGGCCGAGGTCTAGCCCGAGCCCCGAAGGAATCCATAGGTTCGGACCGGCGGAATCCGTCTTGGCGACTTGGCCCTGGATCTGAGCCCAAAGATCTGGCTCGACGATATCGGCATTGCCGCGTTCAACACCCGCTGCTGGGCTTTTCTCGTTCGTAAAAGTTACGCTGCGCCTACGGGGATCACGTTCGTCGGGTGAGGGTGGTGGATTTGGGGACAAACCCGACGAACGATCCGCGCGAGGCGCGTAGCAGAGAAAGTCGCCACCGCTGCTGGGTGGCAAGTGTTGAGTTGCGGCAATGTCGCTGTTGATGTCGAGGCCGGGGCCGAGGGAGATCCGAGGGTTGCGGCCGGTGTACACGGAGACGACGAGGGAGCCGTTAACGGTTCCGAGAGATCCATGGAGAGGTCAGCTGGTGAGGCGGCATCGATGTCGGTGTCGAGGAGGTATTCCGAGACAAGTGTCGACGTCGTGGATTTCGTTGGCGAGGAGACGTACGAATCGGGCAAGGCACCAACGACGTCGTGAACTGCCGGTGAATGCTTGATGATATCCGCAACGACATGCGGTGTACCGGCGCCGAGGCGCGCGATGTTGGCCATCAAAGATTCGTACCTGCCCTTCCATGCATCTCGATCCGAGACGAGCGACGTGATGGTCTGCTGTAGTGTTTGATTGGTCGAGATCAATTCGCCGATAAGAACGAGGTGGGCAGATTGCGTCGTCGATGAAAGGGCCGCGGGATCGATGGTACCGTTCGGCGAGGTCGCGTGCGATGGTGGCGGAGTCACGGCCTTTAGTGGCTTGTCCTCTTCCACAGGCATCGATTCGACCTCTGTCCGCTGCGCCGGCCCGCCACGCAACCGCTTGATCTCGTCCATCAAGATCTGGTTCTCGCCCTTGAGCCTCTCGTTATCTTCCTTGAGCCCATCGAGTAGTTCCTTTCGTTTCTGACGGGAACACGCTGCGCTCAATCGATTCCTGACGCCACGGGCCGCCTTGAGTTTCTCCTTTTCCGAGACGGAAGGGTCGAGCGCAATGGCGAGAAAGGCCGGATCGTAGATGGCGTCGCCGTACCGCGTCAGCGTCGGGTCCGAAAGGGAGATTGTAATGTGCTTCTTGTCGTTTGGCAAGGGCATGTTGGTGGACAGTTCGGGCGATGTCGTGTCTGACGATGATGATCGTGCGTATGGATGATGCTTGACGTCTGGGGTTGATGTCGACTTGACCTTGCCAGAGGCCGGAGTAGATGTCTTGATTGAAGACATGGATTCTTGCAGAGTATAGTTTCTGCCGTGTGCTCAGTCAGCTTGGATCAGACGCAGCGAGGAGTCGGCTCACTGATATGAGAATGTGTGAGATTGGGAGAAGGCTACCACCACCCTGGGCAGACTCGTCGCAGGGCAAAGGGAACGTTCCAGCGTGTAACCCTTTTCAATCCCGCACGCCGACGTGGAACAAGGGCGACTCGGGGCACTGCGAAGGACGGATGGCGCGCGCTCCGCAGTCATAGTGTGAGAGCGAAAGCGGGCGGATTCGGAAACAAATCTCGAACTAGACCACTGAGAAAGCATTAGCTTGTGCACATCCGGTAGTGCCTGCGTAAGGAAAAAGAGCTCATTTTCGAGCCATTTTAAAGCGCTTCCCAATCTCAACGATGCTGAATATCCCCTTATCAGCTTCCTGATCGGAACAATAGGATCGGCAGGGAGCAAAAGGACCCAAGGGGACATCCAAAGGCCAGACCCCACGCGCGGAGAGAAGAAGCCATGTCCGTGCTGTGAGGTATGGATCCTTCGAGTGCTTTGAGGACGTTGCTTACTAGGGAAAGGATTCGGGGAGGAGATGAGATGGAGGGATGCCCGTCGCCGCGTCCCCCTTTCTTGGTGGAATGAGCAGTATCGCCTGCAGTGTCGTGCCCAGGTCGACGTTCCATGGATGTATATGGCTAAACGACATCTGCATCGCTACTTTCCGTGTCAAGCCTCGGCGAGCCTTTCGGCGACTCTTTCCCTGTATATCGTGCTTTAGATCCCCTTGCCATTACGATGCCAGGCTCGCTCTTCCTGCGGTCGACCCCGCATACGGGTGATCATTAATGCTACTCCCAAACCTCTAGACCCACGAAAAGCCACAGAGGGGACCACTGTCGGCTTAGGTAATTTTATTACGTCAATACCGCTTTCGGAAGGAGGACTCCTGGCTTGGACGCGTCGCGGCCGGACGCGCCGGGAATTGGACCGAAGCCTATATAACACATCGCACATCGTCGGCATCACGTTCCCCTCGCGTTCGTCACCCACGGATATTTCCCAGTTCACCAGATCACAAGACACCTTACGATGGCCACAGACAAGGAAACCAAGAACACCACCGAGGAGGAAGTCGTTGCGGAGCCAACGACGGGCGATAAGCGAAAGGCTGATGAGGCCGAGGAGGTCGTTGCTGATGAGGAGGATGCTTCCACCAAGAAGTGAGTAGCACGGGCATTCAATCGGGTGGATAGCTGATGTCGTGTAGGCAAAAGGTAGACCTCGAGGAAGAGAACAAGGGTAAATCGCGCTTCACTGCATCTTGCAACATTCCGGAACCCCTAACCTATTTGTCCCGCAGCCAACCCCGAAGAGGAGCCCAAGTCGACCAAGGAGGACCCTGTCGTTTCCGCCGAGACCAAGGCCGACACGGATGACGTCGTGGACCCTGAAAAGGAGGACGAGGTGCAGGTCGATGTGGACCCGAGCAATATTATCGAGGGCAAGCGAAGGAGAAAGAAGGTTGATTATGCGGTGAGTTGAGAGCTGGCGGCTGGGTTGAATGGATGCTGATGCCTGGGTCAGAGCGCCGAAGCGTTGGACAAGGTCAAGGGTAGGTTTCAGGTTCAGCCGGCATGTTTGCGTGCTGACCCCTCGTAGACATCCCCGATGAGGACGAAGATGACAAGGATGCGGACGCCCCGGTCAGCGCCGGCGACGATGACGAGGAGGCTGAGGAGGAGGAGGACGAAGATGAGGAGTAGACCTGTTGGTGAAGCTTGCTTCCAAGGCTTCCTTCAGACGAGCCGCAAGGAGAATAGGAAAAGGAAAAAGGCCAAGAAGCCCTTGGGAGAGGAGGTTGTTTTGTTGTAGTCTCGCCTGTCGATGTTGCATACAATCGTCGATGCAAGGAATGCCGGAATGACGGTCAACATGGGGAAGAGGGAGGATCTGATGATTGTTCGCTCGGGGAACAGGGAGGTCTAGCGACAATTACAGACAGCAGAGACAGGCCAGCTGATAGCTCGACAGCCGTTGGGATAGATCGACTCGATGCGTAGCGCTTGTGCTTTCCCGACGCATGGCCATGATGTCGAATGAGAAAGTATATGTCTTGCCGCGCATGAACGGGATCCTATCGATATCGCTACCTGATCTATGTAATGCCTAATACTCTGGCAACTCGACCCCCTTGCCTTGCAAACTCCACTCGCTCAACCCCTCACTCAACATCACCTGACACCCCAACCGGGACTGCTCTTCCCGTATTCCGAGCGCATAATCGAGCATATCCTCTTCGCCGTCTGTCAAGTCCGGGACGCCGACTTTCGGGTCGTCGATGAGCGTGTAGGGAATGTACATGTGGCATGTTGCACATTCTGGGCAGTCATTCGGTGAGTGTTTGGGGTAGGAAGGGATGGAGGAGGCGTACCGAGGTGTCCACCGCAGGTACCTTCGATGGCGCCGAGGCTTTCCCGCTTCGCAATCTCCATGAGCGATTCGCCCGGGAATCCAGAGACGTCGTGTTGCGTGCCGTCGGCTGTTGTGAATCGTACGGGCAGGCGTTTGCGTGGCGGTGGTGGTGCCGGTGCCGCGGGCGAAGACGGTGGGAGGGATGATTCGTATGTTGCTTGTTGCTCGGCGGGAGGGGCGCCGATGATACCCCTGAAGTGGGAGGGGTATAGCTGGGCTTTGAGCGACGCGTCGGAGGGTGAGGTGAGGTGATCGATGATGAGTGGGGCATGAGTAGGGCGGAGGTTGGAGAGAAAAGTGAGCGAGGGCAGGAGGATGGCGTTTGCTGCCCATCTGCGGAAAGCATCAGCTCGAGCGAGGGAAGACGAGGGGAGCAAACGCACTTGTGTCCGCCAACGTGCGCACAGTCTGTCACTTTCCACCTCGCGCTCTCCCCTGCGGTACTCTTCCCCGACGCCGCTTCCCGCCGCTTCAGCTGGTTCCGTAATGCGATCGCCAAATCACCGCCGATGTCTGCGCACCGACAGTCCCTCGCGCCATGCGTACACACGAGAATCTCCGTATACCCCAGTGGTTTCGGAACCGCCTGCCCCGTGGCGAGGGAATGTACTGTTTGCGTGAATGCTGAGGAGGTGAGGGTGGACTGGGTAAAGGATGGGTAGGAGGCGATGAGGCCTGCCGGCGTGAGGAGGGTTGCCCGATAGCCTTCGGTTTCACCGTCGTGTGCAACGATACATCGGACCCCGGCGAGCGCCATGCTTTTTGATACGGCATCGACAAACGGATCGGCAAGTTCGATATGGGATGACCATTTGGATGGTGGACATGGCGTGTAGAGGACGAGGAGGCCGTGTGTCGGTGGTTGTGTTGGTGGTGTTGGAAGGGGGAGGAGCGGGGTGGCGTAGGACTGGGCTTTGGTGGGTGATGCGGGGTATTCGATGTGCGGTGTGCGGCGCGCGGGGCTTGTCGAGATGAGGCGGAGGTAAGGGATTCTCCTTGGCAACCGCGGTGTTGCCCGGAGTAAGCGTGGGTATAGCAATGACATGGTGGCTGCACGACGCTCAGCCCGGACGACGATCTCGCATGGAATCGTCGAAATTCAAAGCTCTATCGCCCGAGATGGATGATCCGAGACACCCGATCGCGCGAATGAGGATCCGGCTATTCGGCAAGAAGCGTTCCCTCGTCGGCAGGGCGGGTTGGCATTGTTCGCGGGATTATAGAAGCAGGCATGCGGGGCTGGACGGGGAACGCTCCCCGGGCCATTCAGCTTCCATCGGCTCTCTGCCATGTCGCCCACTAACGCGGCAACCCGCCGCCGTGAACAAGCTCTCGCGTTCCGTCCTTCCGGGGTCCAGGTTTCCTCTGATATTCAACAAGAGATTCTCTGCTCATCAAACACAGCTATCGTACAAGGCATCAAGGACAAGCGATGGACCTCGACGCAAGTCTTGCAGGCATTCGTCAGTCGGGCGATAGTAGCGCAGGAACGCACAAACTGCTTGACCGAGGGTAAGTCTATGGATGACAAGGCAAGCCATCGCTCATCCCTCGCAGTCATGTTTGAGCAGGCATTCGACCGCGCCGCATCCCTCGATGCCCATTTCAACCAAACGGGAACTCTCGTCGGACCACTTCACGGCTTGCCCGTCTCCGTCAAGGACATGCTCGACATCAAGGGTCACGCTACAACCCTCGGCCTCACCTCGCACCTCGCGCACCCGCCCGCCGTCCGCTCATCAGCCATCGTCAAAGCATTCGAACACCTCGGCGCCATCATTCCCTACGTCAAATCCAATGTCCCACAACTCCTCCTCTCATTCGAATGCAACAATGCCGTCTTTGGCCGGACGACGAACCCTTACGGCACGGCGTACACGTCGGGCGGATCGTCGGGAGGGGAAGCGGCCTTGTTGGCGTTCCGCGGCGCGGCAATGGGCGTCGGAACGGATATCGGAGGCAGCTTGCGCATTCCGGCGGGATACTGTGGGGTGTATTCCGTCAAGCCTTCCTCGGTTCGAGGAGCGACATGGCCGATGCAGGGCATGGCGTCGCTCGGTGCCGGGTTTGAGGGGTTGATAAGCGTCGCGGGACCCATGTGTACGACGGCGGAAGATTTGGAGACGGCGTGGGTAGAGGTGGGCAAGGTGTTCAGCCTTGATGGGTGGGACATGGCGGATCCCGTGGCGTATACGCTGCGAAAGGAGACGATGGAGAGGGCGCTCGGGGTGCCGTTTTTGCCGGCCATGAAGCCGGTTGATTATGGCTCGCTGAGGCCGTTGGATCTTGCGGCAAAGCGGGGAAAGCCTTTGCGGATAGGTATCTATCATACCGACGGATTCGTTCATACCACGCCCGCCTCGTACCGTGCCCTGGAGGAAACAGTCGCGGCGGCCCGCAAGCGATACACGACTGATGAAATCGAGTTTGTTCACCTGTCAAAAGCCGACGTTTGCGCGGTCGAAGCCATGGAAATTTTCGTCGGCCTTACGTCGGCAGCAAAGTACCGCCACCTCACACACCCGCACCTCCACCCAGACCCACTCGATCCGACGCTCTACGTCCCCGTCTACATCTCGCGTCTTCCCGCCGTCGCGCGAAAGCTGCTCAACTTTATCCTGCATTATATCCTCGGGGAAAGGGACTTTGCACGTCTCGGCCGTGCGGCGGGCGGGAAGAGCAGCGAAGAGTACTTTAGGTGGGTGAGCAAGCGGGATGTGTTCAGGGAGCAGTGGAGGGAGAGGGTGTGGGAGGGCCTCGAGTTGGATGCGATCGTTGCGTGAGTCACCGGTGCTCTTTGCCCGCTCGTGGTGCTAATGTCGCCTGGCAGTCCCGTCCAAGCAACACCTGCACTCCCGCACAACGGCGCCAAGAAACTCTCCCTCATGTCCATCTCTACAGCAATGTACAACGTCTTGGACTCTACCATCGCTTGTCTCCCCGTCACGCGCGTCGACGCTGTCAAGGACTCACACCTGGCTCCGCCTTCTGCCGCGGAAGGCTATGACCGCGAACGCGAGATCTGGAACAAATGGAATACGGATGGCGAGCTCGCCAAGTGCAGTCGGCTCGTTAAAAAGGAGGTGTACAATGTATACGACGCGACCAAGATGCAGGGCTTGCCCGTTGGACTCCAGGTGGTACGTTCGTTCGAGCTCGTGAGGGATATCGTGCTGACTCGCGCACAGATCGCACCGGCCGGAAAGGAAGAACGCGCATTGGGCATCATGAGGCTGCTTGACAATGCGTTGCCGGATGTCAAGGTGCGCGGTGGCGCGTGGATCGATGCGCTATCGGGGGAAAGGAGGGTTGGATTTGTGGTACAGTGAGGGGGGTTGCAAAGGAGTGCTGTGCCAATATAGCCTTCAAGGAGCCGATGACTGCCCAGCCTCTGCCAAGTGCGCCCAGTGCGATACATCCTTTAATACAGAGAACGCAGCGTGGTATCCTGTGTACTTGTGAACTGTGATCGTGTTTACTATACATACATACTGTATGGGTTCTGGAGAGAGGAACGCGTGACACTCAGCAAAGCAAGATAGAAGTCGCTATCACGATCGTTTGCCTCTTTGTCAATGAACTCTTCTTCTTCAAGTCTGCGAAAGATTTTCCGCGCCAGCGACGCGGGGCTGATGCGATACTGGCAAATACTGTGGCGAGAGCTCAAGCATTCGACAGCATGGCCGTACGAAAGCTGGATCGATGACAACGTCGGCCGAGAGGGCGGGATCTTGTGTAAGTATCCGCCGCGTTACTTTGCAGGAGGAGAAAGTCCAGTATACGCAGGAGGGTGCATCATGGCAGCGTTTGGTGCGCTTCCCAAATGGAGGCATGGCAACAGTTTGTGCGCCCTGAGCGCCAGCGGTGGTTCACAGAAGATCTTACACCCTTGAAGACATTTTACTCTGGAGATTACGCCCGAATAGTCGCGCCATCGAAACCAAACTCCGTAGCCTTGAACATACACGGTACAAGGACTTGAGTTCCCTTGATTCCGATTGTTTCCTCTCGGGTTACAAATGTGCTACGGAGGGGAGCAGCGGGTCCGATGAGCAGTATACTTGCCCAGAGTGTTCTGCTATCTCCTCCAAGAGGCTTCCGTCGTGCCTCATATTGACGAGTGTTTCCGAGGGCACAACCCTCTCAGTTGGGCAGTTGGGCAGAATCCATTCGGTCAATGCAACAGCTTCTTGACTCGCTTCTAGAAGAGGCAGAGCTGGCGGGAGTATCAAGTTATTGAGCAAAGCAGCAGTGCTCAATTACTTTGGACAACTTCGAGTTTTCTACAGCGAAGTCGTATCATTCAAGAAGTATGATTAGTCTCCTCCGTTTGCGAAAAGAGTCGCCTCGAGACATGCCCGGGCCCACGAACAGTGGCAGGGATCCTCTTTCGAGAATCCACGCGTCATTTCCTAAAGCAGGCCACTAATGCGCACCGAATTGCCGGAGATTAACGACAGGTCAGGCTCGACTGCTCGAGAGTGAGATCTCGTCCATGATGTGGTGGGCCTTCTCAGAATTGATTGGCCTGACGCATGCAAAGATGGTGGCGAACTCGGTCGCAGCGTGACGTAAGCCGGAAAGGAATAATAGCCGAGCGAGGTGAAACGCATCAAAGGAGAGCGAGGCTCATTGTTGAGATGAAGCAGGCAGTCCAAGTTGGGCACAGTGTCAAGGCACTCCACATCGCCCATCATGGGCTCGTCATCGCAAATAGCTTCGACGGTGGCGATGCCCGCGAGCCAGGAAGCCATACAGCGGGTCATCCTTCCGGCATTCAAGCGGACGTTTGGCGCATACGTCAAGAATCGGGCCGTGATCCAGAAGTTGATTTCAGGTTAGTCGGGAAGGTTTGGGGTACCGATAAGATGCTCATCGAGTCTGTACAGCGTCTTTTGTTGTATATGCTTTGCGGAGTACCTATAGCAATCTGTCGGGCAGTTCCAGAAAGAAGACAAAGAAAGATGACCACCTTGCAAGAAACCGTAGGTCTCGCGTGCATGTGCACCTCGCGCAATGTCATCTAACCCTCGTATCTCAGCACGCAAGCCCAAGATCCAGATCGACGCCGTATTCTACGTTCGTCTCATGCGGCTACTGCGGATCGTAATCCCAGGATGGAAGTCGCCCGAGGCATTGATGCTTGCGCTGCATAGTGGATTCCTGGTAATGCGAACGATGTTGAGTCTCTACGTCGCGGATTTAGATGGAAGGTGGGTCGCGTATTGAAGTTGGGAGCAAGATTCTGAGCTCTTGCCTTTTGACAGAATCGTTTCGTCCCTCGTTCGATCGAATACGTCGCTGTTCACGCTCAACATCATCAAATGGCTCGCAATCTCCGTACCGGCGTGCTACTGCAATGCCATGCTCGACTTCCTGCAATCAAAGCTCGCACTGGCGTATCGAACGAGGTAGGTACACAAGGACCCTCTGAATACTGCACATCGGCTTACTGATTCACGCTAGGTTGACGAAGAAGGCGCTGGGAACATACCTGGATGACGGCGACGAGACCAAGAGCGGACAGGTGTTCTACAAACTCGGTGAGTCTGCCAGGAGTCTTATGTTATCGCGAGCAATCATCCTGACATTCACCTTGCAGCCAATCTGGATGACCGAATCAAGAATGCTGATCAGTACGTTCTTGAAGGGCACTTCTACCACAAGAGACTGAAGGTCTCCCTTTCAGGATGATCACCGTCGACATTCAACGCTTCTCCAACCACCTAGCCGAAATCTACTCCAACATCGCTAAACCCGTTCTTGACTGCTTGTAAGTAGGAACCCAGTCCTTTGAGCATTTGCTTGACAGGAATCGGACAGGCTGTACAACTATGAACTACAGAAGAACGTTGGCGCCGAGGGATTGGTCGTTCTTACAGTGCTCGTTCAAGCGACGGCTGGTCTGCGTAAGTCGTCGGTTCGAAAGCGTTGAAGATACAGCTAATCGCGTATGGCCAATCGAAAGTCCGCGCTGTTACACCTCCATTTGGAACATATGCTGCACATGAAGGTCAGTCCTCGTGCAATGACACGGTAGAGTCGCGAGTACTGAGCTATGGCCACAGCGACATTGGAGGGTGAATTGCGATACACTCACTCCAGGCTGATCGAGAATGGTGCGTTCGCCTACGTCTAATAGTCAAACGTGAGCCCAAAACTGAAGTCGCGAATCCCGGTTGTAGCGGAGGAAGTTGGCTTCTACCGTGGCCACGAGTACGAAAAGAACGTTGTAGAGCGAGGGTACTACGGACTGGTGAAGCACATCAACCGGGTTCTCAAAGTTCGAATTTGGCATAGCATCGTGGAGGAAGGGATCGTGAAATGGGTACGTCCATTCCTCTGAGGAAACGTGGATTGTGGGCTGACTCTGCGTTGTTAGCTTTGGGGCAGCTTTGGGGTATGTCCTAAAAGGCGGTTCACCAGACGGAGTAATTCTGACATATTGTCCGCTAGCTGTGCCTCTGTGCTATCCCAGTATTTGTCAAGATTCCAGGCGTAACAAGTGTTACTGATTTGGGTTCTCGAACAGAAGGTTGGTCTGGCGGACATCCAGGCGACGTGCGCTGACATCACGCCTCCAGGCTTCGTGACCAATCGACGATTGCTGATCAGCTCGAGCGATGCCTTTGGTCGGATTATGTACAGCTACAAGGAACTGGCCGAACTTGCCGGCTACACGGCAAGGGTGTCAGATCTTCTCGACACGATGGACGAGGTCGAAGCTGGCAAGTTTCAGAAACAGCTCATCAGTTCCGCAAGTACGGAGGAGAACGCCAAAGGTAAGCTCTTTGGTCCGCTATGGCAGCGCGACTGACACCAATCTTCCGTAGTCTTGGCTGGCAGAGGCACAATCGTGGAATCGGAAGACATCAAGTTTGACAAGGTCCCGATCGTCAGCCCGAACGGAGACGTCCTCGTCAAAGCGCTCTCGTTCGAGGTCAAACAAGGGGAAAACCTCGTTGTTCAGGGACCTAACGGTTGCGGCAAGTCGAGTCTCTTCAGGATCCTCGGTGGACTCTGGCCAGTATATGGTGAGCTAGTTTATGGCATGTTGATCCTCTCAGCAAGCTGACATCGTGACAGGCGGCACCGTACACAAGCCGTCATCTCGGGAATTCACGTACATCCCGCAAAGACCCTACCTTACCACCGGTACTTTTCGTGATCAGCTCATCTACCCTCAAAGTCAAAAGGAGTTCCTCGCGGCGGGCAAGACCGACGAGGATCTTCATGTCATCCTCGAAAAGGTGCATATGATGCGCCTGATGGAAAAGGAAGGTGGACTGGACGCGCGCAAGGAATGGAGGGATGCCTTGTCGGGAGGCGACAAGCAAAAGATTGCGATGGCTCGGTTGTTCTATCATCGGCCAAAGGTGAGCGCGATTTCAGGTGTGCGAGCTCCGCGCTGATGAGACATACAGTACGCCATTCTGGACGAGTCTTCGAGCGCTGTACCTGTGGAGACGGAGAGAGTGATGTATGAGCAGGCCATGGGTAAGATATCTGTTCAAGGATGTGGTGACATCGCTGATTGCAGTCACAGCCCTCGGTATCACCCTCCTCACGGTTTCGCATCGTCCTTCACTGTAAGAAACTCTGATCCTTGCTCTGCTCTCGCTGACTCTCCCAGCTTACAATACCATCAACGTATCCTCGAGTTTGACGGACAAGGCGGGTATGTCTTTGCCAAACTCGACCCGACTCGTCGGTTGGCGTTACAGGAAGAGAAGCAAGATCTGGAGAGGAAATTGGAAGAGGTGCCCAAGCTTGTTGCCAGGCTGGAAGAGCTACAGGCCGTCAAGCGTCAACGGCGTCGGGCTGCGGCATCCGCCGTCGCTTGAAATGAAAGCAGTTCATAGGTATTGATGAGTTTTGTAGATTACCCATGCATGAATGACGTTGTACACAATGCAAGGATATTGTTGTAAAAGCTGTTGTAGATGCCTCGCGCGTGTCACCATCCGTCCGTCTTCATCTCCACCTCGGGCGCTTGAACGGCTCCCCACGACTCTTCGACCGGTTCGGCCGGATAAGCCTTCCACTTGATCGTCAACAATCCGCTCGCCGGGTAAAATATTTGCCATTCCTCGAGATCCCCAGCTACGCCCGATGCGCCAGGGCAATCGCCGAATCCTCCAAGTGCTCGGCATAATGTGCGCTTGCTGCCTGCGCATGCCGCCGCGACCGTTTCATCCGCCCACAGTGCACTCATGACGACCTCGGGCGCGCGCCAGCGTTGCATGGTATCCCGAACGATGGCACGTATCTGTTCGTCCGACGCTGGCTTCATTCGTTTGCCATCGCGGAATCCAGCTCCAGCGCCACGGGGTTCGTGAATATGTCTCGCTGCCAGTCTGAAGAGAGGGTCAGCAAGTGTCCTCGAGGAAATGTTTACGAGCGTACCGATGCGGATGCAGTCGCTCGCCACTGCCAGGCATGAACGGCAACTCGGACGTCCTCACGCTTCTCGGGCTTCTGGTAGGTTGACCGCCGAGACGGAAAATGGCAGTCTGCGTGGCGTAGAGTGGACGCGTGGGATCCTCGTTGTGGTAAGACGGATGTGATGAGATGCCGACACCGCCGATAGTCGCCGTGTATCCCCAATCTGTTCCAAGCCGGTTTAGCCAACAATCATCTTGGAGGAAGGCGGGACTCACCTTCTGCTGCGTCACACCAACGCTGGAACTCTTGTTCATTCATTTCGAATTTATGGTCGGAATGCTGACCGAAATCTCGTCAGTGATCAATGCCATCACGCTGCGGAGACGCGATGACGAACCCTGAAAACACGATCTGTCCTGCCCGTTGGATCCAGGAATCCCTTTTGGCCGTGTGAATGCGAATGCGCAGGGTCATCGCTTCGGGGGAACTTGGCGTTGAACTGCAATGGATAGATGAGTTCCGTGGCCGCCGTTTGAAGATTGCGGGACGCCGTACCTCAAAGTTTGGCGTTGATATGAGCACGATGCGCGGCCTGAACGTGCCAAAGATCATTTGCGGGAACATGCGGAAGGAAGGGCCGTCCAAGTGTTCCACCCTGCGTCCGACGCGACGTCAGCCAAGCACACCAAGAAGAGCGGGAACGTCTCACAGCTCCAGCGCAACGATCGCCTCGAACCCTTCCAGCCTCCTATTATGCTTTTCCAATCCGCCTTGCCAGATCTCGCATTCAAGTCTCTGCCATCGCGGCGGGATGTAGTGCCCCGCTTCGGGTTCTGTTGGCGGAGTGGTCGCTTTGACGGCTTCAGGGATGACAGTTGGGTCGACGTCGAGACCTGCGATGCGCTGCGGTGGGCGTCAGAAGGGAACAGGAGAGAATGAGGGGGGCGGGGGGCGTACGTGGAGGAACAGTTCCCGGCTTTGCGTTCGATCGGTATTATGGTCTTCCTGCCTGCCCATCTTTTCCTCCCCATCCGCATCGAGCGTCCCATTCGACTGCGGGACAGCCCGAATCGGATCCTCCGGCACCGTCGCCGCCGGTTGACAGAGCACTCTCAGCAAGTCGCCCTCTCCGCACCCAACGTCCAAAACACTCGTCGCGCCTTCCTTCCTCAAAACGTCGAGCGCCCATTCAATTCGCTGCATCTGCAACGAGGGCGAGAACCGGATCCCGACGCGGTCGATGCCGTGCTCGACCATGGATACTTCTCGGGTCGTTGCGAGCTGAGCGGCGGTGGATTGTGCGTCGGGCGAGGTGAGCGACGGGTCGTACGCTGGGTCTTCGTCAATGTTGGCGGGGATTGGATCCGGGATGGCGGGGGAAGGGGTGGAGGAGGAGAGAACATGGTGAAGGGATGGGTAGTTGGACATGGTGGATGGCGGGTTTCTCTGGGTTGACAGTCAGCACGACAGGCGACAAAACGCAACAAAGAGCAGACTCACTGCGAGCTACCTCGAAGTGCGTGTCACTGAATTTTTCAGACAACGTAAGGTGCGCTGCTAATCCTTCGGGAACGTGTCGGTCGATGGCTCCCACGCGCGAAACAATCGGATTTTGCAATAACGGCGTTGCGTGGCTGTGCAGGTTCGGGTCGCGAGTCGAGGATAAGAGTGAGAGTCGAGATGGACCGGCGAGAGGACGGATGGCGATGGGGGATAGCGAGCCGACGGCAGACGATGGAAAGTCGGGAGCGTGCGACGACGTCGGCTGGAGAGATGGGTGGAATGCCAGGAAGGAAAGCGAGCGAGGACACGGAATTGCGCGGCCGATCGCTTCGGAATGAAGTCAAAGCTGCGTTCTTTTCTTGGCGCGGCGACTTATTAGGTTGGTTGTTCGTGATGCGTGATGACCGGACAGAACGCGAGACGGTTACTCTTTGCAGTTCATTCGGGTCAGGGCACAGTCACGGTCGTCTTCGCATATCAACTAGGTGGATTCCTATATCTTTATACAAAACCATGGCATTCTGGAATCTGGGGCACGCAAGCTGGAACGCAACGAACAGTGGGGAGAGGGGACCCCGCATGCCAGAATGCCGGGAGAAGGAAGCATGGGCCATGTGATCTCGGGCGTATAACCGGTCTTGTGCTGCTTGCCTCTTCTTGGTACTGGGGTTACTTCCGCGGGGGATCTTGATGCATGCATCATGATCCGCGTCATCATTTCATGGTGCGTTGAATGCTATACCGCTGGAATGCCCGGAGGAATGAAATGTCCGGTATGCGCGTCACAGCAACAAGACCTTGCTTGCCCTTGCACCAGCTTTCCCGCCCCTTCCCCCACCTTTTTCTTGGACAAGCTGAACAGATGTTACGTACAACCAGCGCTTTCTACAGATTCGGGAACGAAGGCTTCATGCCCATCGATCTGTAAGTCCATTCGGGCGTTCCCGAGTAGCGGTATACGAAGCTATCTAAACGAATACAGGCTTGTGCGATCGAGGCGCACTGCGGTGCGGTCGAGGGGATAGATGTATGACGCGCCCGCTTTACGTCGCAGATCAGAATTTGTATGGACGTCTTTTGGCGATGGGCGGTATGGGTGGGTGTACCGTGCGTGTTGTCGATGGAGGCGAGGAGTAACGAAGGCAACGACGTGGACAGCAATGATCATCGCAAGGATGCGAGGCAACCCTTTTCCGAAAGTGCCGTTGGGGAGAGGAAACATATGGGTCGCTGGCGTGACAGACGGCTTTGGCATTTCGTAGACAGCGTTGATGAAGTTCACCGCAAAGAATATCCTTTAAGTCGGTTCTGTGAAGACTACATATGTTAGCCGAGAAAGCAATGTGCGGCGCGACAACCTTACAGGTCAGAATGAGAATAGTGTACGAGTGAACATCTTTGACAGTGTTGCTAGATTCAGCAACGACGCAGTATCAAGGAAGCGCCTGTGATGTAAGCGGTGGCGGACTGGATTTGTATTCGGAGGTGCATAGAGATCGAACCCGACCAAGAGACGAACAGCAAGTCTGCGCGGGGGCAGCTCGAGCGCTAACTTCATGACTCGAATCGTGATCGTCGTTGCCGGAACGTGCGCTCGAATCCTCCTCCTCTCAGGAATCCCCTGGTGGCATTTCATCAAATCCACTACGGGATAGTCAGCCTACTCGAGGCTGGAGGGACATTGAAACAAAGCAGGACGAACCCTTGGCTCTTTGCCGTTTTGTCCTTGTCGCTTCAACGTCGTTGAGGAGGCGGGCCGATCCGCTCTTACCCTTGGGATTGATTTTGCGCTCATGCGGAATCAGTATTGGACATCCGCAATGCAGGCTCGGAACCATACTCATCGACATGGGATGTGCACTTTGCCTTCATGCCTTGACCCAGACGCCACCGTCAATGTCGGATCTCCCAGACGGTCCGGTCCACCCTTCTTGCTATCCACGTGCCGACGCGCACAGTCGTTCTCAAAACCCGGGTGGCAAGGTTACTGTCGCTCCATGCTGCGACGTAAGCCACTACTCTCGGCGTATTGCCTGACTTCGAGCGAACGTGAGAACCGTGATGCCTTGATGCCGAATTCCCTAATGCTTGATACGCGCGTACCGTTGGTTTGTGATAGCGAGCGGCGGAGGATGTCTGTGCTCGTTTTCTCATGTCCTGCTCAACCCCATCTCTTTCTCGTGCGAGGCTGGGTAGCCACACATGCGTCCGTCAGAGCCCCAAGGCTTGTTGTTCTGTGTCTTCCTGCAATTGTTGAGACGCACACAACTGATCCATACAAAGGTCCCCTCCCATATGTCAGGCCTCGCTTGGTGAATTACATTACGTCTGCAAGATCGGTGCACCTGCAACTCCGTTCAAGAGATTGTCCGTCTCGATGGGCCAACACGGGCAGAGTTGTTAGCTTGATGCAAGTCGATGAATGGTGTATGTTGTGCGAGGACTGTGAACAACGTCCCATGCTGTCGACGTATGCCTTGCGGTCTTGATCTGCCGGGCCGGAATTCCCTGAGAATTGCGGCAACACCAGAGGCCAATATTCGGCGGATAAGCGGTGAACGGCATGGCAACGATGAATCCCAGGTGGATGTACCAAGCGAGCGAGGTGAAACGATTGCGACGTGAGGGTCGCAGATTCCGATTGATCGGTGTAGCATACATCTGCGTCAAGATCCGACTTGGCAGCGGGCTATGGGCGCCAGCGATCGTCTCGACCGTCAAGCGATTGTTGCGGACGGCACATTCCGAGCAACGCACGAACGTCATGCGCAACACTAATGATATGATGTGCTCTCGCATTCGCGGCAGTCTGAACGGAAAAATGATGAATCGGCATTTGCGTCACTGTCACATACAACGGAATTTCATGCTAAAACAAAGTGAGACCCGCCAAAGGGCAGGACGGTCATGTTGGAGGGAAGCCGGACGGGACGAGGTAACGTCTATGAGTTGGCGGTCTGCTGGGCCTGACCCTTGTCGTGCTGATGAAGAGGAGCAAGTCAGTACTTGCATCAAGTTACAGTTCCAAGATCGCAACTCGGCATCTCCTTTCAACCAACTTCTCACGCACGGCCTCCCACCCCTCACGTCGCGCGCCCTCCCATAGCCTGCAAAATCCAAGACGCAAACTCACCTGGAAGTTTCCGCTCGTCTGCTGCGCCTTGTCACCAGTGATGGCCCCGACAATCGAATCCTTCTTTCCCTCGATTCGGTCCGCGGTGCCCTCGACGTAACCCTTGGCTTGGGCGGCCTTGATCTCGGCTTCACCGGAGGCGTGTCGCTGTGAAGAGGAGGCATGATCAACGAGAGGAAACGAGATAGGTGTAGAGAGGAAACGCACCTCCTTTCCGTCGGTGGTGAAGGATGAGGGTTCCGAGCTTCCGCCGACGGCCTGGTAGGCGGCCTCGATGGCACCTCCCACGAGCTGCTCAGCGGACCCAACGATGGAGTTGACCTGAAGGCCAAGAATGATGAAAGGTGGTAAGCGCGGGAATGTCGGAAGGGGACGTGAAGAAGACGTACCTGGCCGTGGACCTTGGAGGGGTTGGTGATTTCCGACATTGTGATGAAGTGGAGTGCGTGAAGTCGACTATGCTGTACTGTTGTAGACGTGATTGATGGCGTGAGCGGAGACCAGCTAGGAGACCAACAACCCCTCCACGCCTTATATCCCATGGTGCAAGCACAATCTACGCCCGGCACAGCCCGAGATCTGCATCTGATGATGTCATTCCTCCCTCGAGTGGCGCCCTTGCCCGCCCGGTGGCGTGCTTTGTGTGGACCGACGTGGTCCTTTCGGTGGAGCGGAGCCGTCGTCAGGGGAGATGTGTCGTGGACAGGGTTGTCATGCATCACGCGTTCCGCCTTAGTGGTCGCACGGAATGGTGTCGCCGAGACGGTGGTGCTGAGGAATTCCGCCCCGGGGAGCGGTTGGGCGGGTGAGGCAGGATCACCTCCAAATATGTGCCGGGAAGGTAAAATTGCTCTGGGTATGGATGTTCTCGGTATGGATGAGAGGCTCAAGGTGGATACGAACAAGGCCTCATAGCCATTATGTTGTTACAACGGATGATATACAGCACGCCCGCAGGCCGAGTCCCCTCCAACAATGAACGCTCACTCGTCCTCCCGCGACGGAGCAGTCCGCGCGACATCCGTATACAAGGGTGGCAAATCAATCACCTCGTCCACCCCGCCACGAAGCATTCCGGCATCCTGGTGCCGCACAAACATGGTACGGCCCGTGTGGATCGTGTTGCGCGTAGGGGGCTGGGCGATGCTCGCGAGTGGCGGGGGACGTGGTGGGGCTTGGCGTTTGCGGTCGGTCGGGTAGGGAGAGGGCAGGGTGGAGCGCGGTTTGGGTTCGGTGGACGTGGGCGTTTCTGTGCAGCCCGCGTCGGACATGGCGACGTTGGGGACGATGCTCATTCCGTCCTCGCTGCCTTCGCCCAGGTCGCTGCGCTCGTCGTGGTGTTCCTGTTGTTCGTGGAGAACATGTATGCTGGGATATAGTGAATCCGTCGGCGTATCATCCCCGAGGAACGGATCGATCCGCGTCGACTGAACGTCCGTCTCGACCGAGAGCCGATGATGCCGCATCGCGCGCGCAACGCCATCGTCCCGCGACGCAAGGTACTCTGTGCCGCGGCTCCTCGTTCCGGCATGCTGGCCCGGTTCAATGTCTTTATCGTCCGTATCGACAAAGGGCAGCAAGTCGACGCTGCTTTTGGATGCTGCGTGACGCGTGGTGCGGCGACGGCGGATGTACCATGCGAGGGTGAGGAGAATGATGAGTGCGACGACGATGCCGGCGACGAGTCCACCGATGGCGCCGCTATGTAATCATCAGCTCTAGTCATTCCTGGTGTGATTGCAGCCCACTCACGAAGACAATGATCCTGTGTCGCCCGACCCCGTTTGCCTGCTCGTGCTCGTCGCCCCGCTAGTCGTGCGCGTATGATACACCCCAGGCGTGACCGTCCCACCCGTCAAACAACTCGAATCACCCGACGCAGCCACCGTGTACGGCCCTACCGCGCCTCCGCGCCCGTATCCCAAGCCGTCGTTCATCATGACCATGAATTCGGAGCCGGCCCGGAGATTGGGCGTCCAGTTCCAGGAATTACCGTTGCCGAGGGTGACGTCGTACGGGTCAAAGCTCGAGTCGAGGGAGATGACGGTCATGTTGAATCTGAGCGCGCAAGGATAAGCTTTGAACGTGTTCTCGGGAGAGACTCACGGAGCATAGCCTTCTAGCCAAGTCATTTGGAAGCCGGATTGACATTGCGCGACTTGGGAAGGCCGGACGGTCAGGATGGGACCGAGGGTGGTGATGTTTCGATCTAAATTCGCAAAACATCCGACATCGGCTACGTGGTCGACATTGACGAGCTGACGACGCGGTCAGAGGAGTATCATTGAGGGCCGTGCGCGACTCACGTAGTCGCTGCCCCCTGTTCCAATGCCGGTCGCATCGCTCATGAAGAGAACGTACGAGGTGTTGACGGGACGCTGTAGTTGGAGCTGGAAGAGTTCAACACAGGTCTCAGTAGATAACGAGATGGCTCACATCATAACTCCAGTATTTTGTGTAATTGTCATAGTATGCCGGATCGTCAATGGTGTACGTGAAGCAGTAATCGTTCATGGCCCTGGATCGGAGCATCGGTCAGAGTGTTTCTGCGGAAGGAGGATACGACACGCACGCCAGCATGATCCTGTACGGCGCCTGTCCTCCCTGCCAGCTGACTCGCGAAGTTCCACATTGTCCGGTAATTTGAGGAAAGAGAAAGTTGAATGCGCTGCTCTCGAGCGCCAGGGACGAGAGCAGCGCGAAATGGAGCAGGCGGCGCATCGAGACGCGGATATATGGTGGCATCCCTATGCTGGTGTGATATAGTAACCCAACGACGGTGCATGCAAGAGAGCAGAGTCGACGATTTCCAGCAAGAACGAACGAACGAACGAACGAACGAACGAACGAACGAACGAACCACCGACTGCTGCATCGCATTTCTGTAATTTCTTCACGGAGCGTGCGTGTCTCACCTGCCGCTAAATGAGCTTTTCGCAATGGACGACGCCGAAATCCCGACGCGACTAACCGGCAACTAACGCGGAACGCTAACCCTTTTTTTAATGTAATATGCTATGCCGTCTACAGTACATCCCCTCATGCGCCCTTGGCATTCCGCACAAACGCGGCCATCTTGTCCGTATCCTTGCCCCGGCCATCCTCGCTCTCCACTCCGCTACTCACATCGACGCACCAGGGCCGCACGGCGCGCACGGCCTCGGCAACGTTGTCCGGATGCAGGCCGCCGGCGAGAATGACAGGCAGGCGGAACGCGCCCGACGTGCCGACTTGGCCGCGCTCGACGAGTGTGGTTGCGACGGACCAGTCGAACGAGATGCCTTCGCCGCCGCCTGCCGAACCGGATTTACCGGCAGCATCGAGCAGGACGAGGTGGTTGTTGCCCGGGCGATCGACGGCCGCGCCGCCGACGATGGCGCCCGAGGTGGTGTCGACCCGGAAGGCCTTGATGACGGGCACGGTCAATTGGCGGGACCACTCGACGGGCTCGTCGCCGTGCAATTGTACAATGTCGAGCGGGACGGCGGCGACGCAGGCTTGAATGAATGCGAGTGGCTGGTTTTGGAAGACACCGACAAGCAGCGGCTTGGCGCGCGAGGCGAGTGCGTCGGCGTGCAACGTGAACCAGGGCTGCGGCGCGAGCGGATTGCGTGAAGAAGATTCGAGCAGCGTGTCGAGCGAGTCGCCGGTATACGTACGACGTGACGCGACGTGACGTGCGATTTCCTGCGCGACGGGCAGCGTGATCTGTCGCTTGGACTTTGCGAAAATCAACCCGATGAAATCCGCGCCGGCGTCGATGGCTGCCTGTGCGTCTTGCGCTCGCTGCACGCCGCATATCTTAACGAGCGGCGGCGCCTGTTTCGCGCTCGCCTCGTTGCCGAGTCCCAGCATCTCGCGCATGAACGCCTTGGGATGCGCGGCGCGCATGAGGGATTCCCCGACGAGGACGGCCTTGACGCCTTGCTCGACGTACCGCTCGACGTCGGCGCGGCCCGTGATCCCGCTGAGCGCACACAAGATGACGTCTTCCCTTCCGCGTGCACGCAAGACGTCGGCAAGGCGACTGGTGGTGGCCATGTCGACGTTGAAGTCGTGCAGGTTTCGGTTGTTGACGCCGATGACTTTGGCGCCGAGGTCGAGCGCGGTCGCGAGTTCGTCGGCGTTGTTGACCTCGACGAGGGGCTCCATGCCGAGCGAGACCGAGTAGGCGTAGAGGAGCTCGAGTTGCGCGGTCGAGAGCATGGCGACGATCAAGAGGACCGTGTCGGCGCCGTGCAGCCGTGCCTCGTCAATCTGGTACGGCGAAATGATGAAATCCTTACGTAAGAGGGCTGGACGATTCGGCATACCGTCCAGGGCCATACGAACGCTGAGGAGATCCGAGAGCGCGCCCTTGAACCATTTCGGCTCGGTAAGGACGGATATGACCGAGGCGCCGGCGAGGGCATACTTGATCGCTTGCTCTGGAGCGGCGGTCTGAATGGAAATGTCGCCCTTGGAGGGCGAGGCCCGTTTGATTTCGGCCATGACGGCCGGGTGGGCCGGCAGCGTCTGCGAGATGCGTGGTACGAGCGGTGTGATGGGCGGCGCGGCGTGTAAGCGGAGGGACGTGGCGAGGATGGCGGGCGTGGATGAGGGAAGGGCCGAGGCGGCCTCGATATCGGCGATACGTTGCTGGTGGATTCGGTCGAGGATCGTCGGCGCGGATGTCGACGCGACGGCGGCGGGTTGGGAAAGCTCGTGCTGGCCCTGCGGTGCCTCTTGCGGCACAACCCCACACCATTCATTCTTGCCTCCCCATTCCCCACCCTCGAGCTTGAGGAAGTTCCTGAGCAATTCCCTGCCTCCCTCGCTCATGACGCTCTCCGGGTGATACTGCACGGCCTCGACCGTGTACCGCTTATGCCGGACACCCATAATGACCCCGCTCTCCTGCGTCGTCGCGGTCACGGCCAACGCATCGGGCAACGTCTTGAGCCGCGCCGCGAGCGAATGATACCGCGTCGAGGGAATGAGCTGCGGAATATCGGCAAAACAGCCGCACGCGTCGTGCGTGACGAGCGAGGTCTTGCCGTGAAGGATTTCGCCGGCGTAGGCAATCTCGCCGCCGAGGACGTCGACGATGCATTCGAGGCCCATGCAGACGCCGAGGACGGGGACTTTGCCGAGCGCCCAGAGAATGACATCGCGGCAGATGCCCGAGTCTGTGCGCGGGTGTCCGGGCCCGGGAGAGATGACGATGGAGCGGAGGCGGCGCGAGGTGTAGAGTTGCTGAACGGGGGGGGGGGTTGGGAGTCGTGTCAGCTCGGCGGGGCTCGCTCGACTTTGCGCGACTCACCTCGATCTCGTCCATTGTAATTTCGTCGTTCCGCTTGACGAGCATCTCGGCGCCGAGCTCACACAGGTACTGGTAGAGGTTGAAGGTAAACGAGTCATAGTTGTCGATCATGAGACATAGCGACGGCGTGTCTGGGTCTGCCTGTGCGGCGGGGGGGATGGCGGCCGCCGAGGGCGGAGTGACCTTGTTCTGTGGCACTTGGTCTGCGGGGATGGTCATGGTGGATGGGAGCGATAGGAAGAAACTCAAGGGATCACCAAGGGGGAACTCATGCTGAATGAACTGTCAATCAATGCCTGATGAGCAATCGACACTCCGAGTCATCTTTTCGGGATTCGAGCGGGCGCACCAGGGACGCTCGAGCGGTCTTAGGGAGCTGTCCAAGGTGATACTCGCCAGCTTACTCGTGCTATCCAAAGGGGATCAAGGACGGACCATGTGCGACACCGAGGATGCCATCTTCTATTCCATGCAAGAACGCGGTCAGGAGATGAATGCACATGGCTACATTTACAGAAGGATAGAGGGTATATAGCGATAAGCGACAGATCGCGAATATCTTCCGATCGCCGTCGACGTCGCTCGGGCTTGAGATGAGAACCGGTGGGGTACGCCTACTGGCTGAGGATACTGCGCACAAACTGCACATAGTCGATCTGTCCGTCACTGCAAGCGCGTCAGCAGCCCACCCTAGGTTCTCCCGTCCAGAGGAAGGCCACTCACACAACAGGGAAGCCCTTCAACAGCTCGTCCACTTCCTCGTCCGTCATCTTCTCGCCCAGTTGCGTGAGTACGTAGCGCAGCTCGCCCGCGCCAATCTTGCCGCGGCCTTCCTTGTCAAACACTTGGAAGCCCTTGACGAATTCGTCTGCAAAAGGAGGCCCAGTCAGTCAGCATGGCCGAGCGAGAGGTATAGGGCGAGGTGAAGACGGACCTTCGGTTCCCGCGGGGCGCCAGCCGTCCGGGCGATTGAGGATCTGGTAGAATTCGCCGTAGTCGACTGGGAGGGGAAGAGGATATCAGCAAGAGGTCTCTTTCGGGACGAGTTCTTCCCTATGGCTCGGATCCCGTGCGGCCTCCAGTACATGTCAGAAGAAGAGATCTCTCGGCACATCGAGAGAAGAAACAGCCAGCGCAGTTGCTCGACTCCGTGTTGGAAACGACGATCCCTCTGGACTCCAGGGTAGGCGGTGCTCATCTTTCAAAAGATCCACTTTGTCGGACATGATGTGGCACGCCTACCGCGGAAAGCGCCGCTCGTCCGTTCGAGTCACGGTCGATCGCTGACGGGATCCTCCGTACAAAAAGTGGTGGCGCGCGTACCGCATCCACTGCTATCCCGCGCAGACCGATCGCAGTTTCCCTTGCCTTCGCCGAATCGCTATACGGGGAGACTGATAGGGAATGATGCACGATTGCCAAGCAAGACCCGACATCAACGGCAATGACGTTCTGCTCATCGCGTCCGTGTACAGTCTTGGACCGTGCGCGAGATGCAAGTCGCTCGACTATTTCCGGCCGCTTTATGACGGCCTTGATGAATGCTTTGCATATGCCGCCTTGCATTGCGCTTGTGCAACTACTTTTCTATCATTGCGGAAAAGTGGATACACCGGCGTCTGCTATGATGCGCCGCTCGACGAATACACAGCCGTCCTACGACGACTTCTTCGGGATTGCATGATTTGTGGCGCCTCGATTCTCCCTTGGCTGCGTGATACAGGGCCGTCCAAGAACGGTCTCGAGGTTTCCGCGCTTGCCGCGGTCTCATTCTCGCTTCGCTCGAGGACCTCTCGCCTGCTTGAATTCTCGCTCCGCTCGGGGATCGCTTGCCTGCGGCGCCTTGTCGCTTCGCTCGACTAATGCTCGGCCGTCCTACCACGGCCTCGGGGTTCCTTGCCTGCGGCGCTGAAATTCTCGCTTCGCTCGGGGATCCTTGCCTGCGACGCCCTCTCGCTTCGCTCGATGATCCTCGCTTCGCTCGGGCATCTCTTGCCTGCGGTGCCCTCTCGCTTCGCTCGATGCTCCTCGCTCGACTCACACGTCGCGCCGACCCTCGCCCCTAACTCTCCCACCTCCCTCTCCGTCGGATTCTGCCCCAAACTCCTCAACAATTCGCCCAACACCTCGCGCGGAATCCTGCCCTGACCGCGCTTGTCAAAGAGGGCAAACGCCTGGCGGTATTCGTCTTGTTCTGATGGAATGGCGGACTGTGGGGATGGGACTCGGTAAGAAAATATAGACGTTTGGGGAAGAGGCATACCATGGTGTAGGCGTCGAGAGTGGAGATCAGAGACGTAGGAATGTCGATAGAATGATGGCACGATGACTGATCAAGGGAGCTTGAATGTTGATGTATCTTCCATCTCCCTTGTCTCCTAACGCGCCCCGCTCACGTGACCGCGAGGCGGACAGTTCCCAGGGGACATTGAGCGTGGTGATCTCGTTAGACTGTTCCAGCACCCAGAAGGGAGAATATAGCAGTCGGGAATAGATCGAGAGGGAGGGAACCCTATGTGTGATATTCAAGGCATCTTTACATCTGGGCAAGGTCCAGGGCGCGGTAGACAGACACCTCTAAAAGGTACGGTGTTCGTAAGCGCGACAATTTCGGGCATCGTCTTCTGGAAGCGGAATGCTCCAGAGCGGACGAGTGATCAGAATGTGCGATTCTAAGGCTCTACACTGCCACTGGCAACAGATGTCTCCGCTGTTGGTGCTCACCCTGTGATCCGCATGATGAAATGGCGGCAAGACGCTCAGGCCCCTCGGACGTGTGGCAGTCACGTGACTTGGCTGGCCCCGGTACGCAGATCACGGCCAGACGGACGGATTCATCATGCACGTCGACCAACGTATTTGGCTGTTCCCAGTCTCCCCATTCGCGCATCCTTCCCCCCCCCCCCCATCTCCCGCGAACGATGAACGTCCTCAACGCTGCAAAACCACCAGACGTGCTCGTCCAGCCGGGACCGGACGATTCCGTCAGTAAACTCGCGTTCAACCCCGTCGCGGATTACTTGGCCGTCGGGAGCTGGGATCATCAGGTGAGTCGCACGGATGCTGTGCTGTGCTGTCTGTAGATGGGAATCAGGAACTGATGAGGACTCAGGTGAGGATATACGAAGTGTCACCGAATACGGGACAGGTGCAGGGCAAGGCTTCCGTGCAGCATGACGGACCGGCATTGGGACTTTCGTGGTCAAAGGTCCGTCTCCCCGCCTTATCCCGGTTGGTCGATCGCGCGCGCGGCGGCTGATGGAGGCTATCGGCAGGACGGCACAAAACTCTTGACCTGCTCGGCGGACAAATCGGCCAAGCTTCTGGACCTCCAGACGGGTCAACCCGCCCAGCAGATTGCCGCGCACGATGCGCCGATCAGCTGTGTCAAGTGGATCGAAGTGAATGGGCAACCGGTGGCGGTGACTGCTGGTTGGGACAAGATGGTCAAGGTGTGTTTTTCCGCGTGGATAAAGGTGTTGGCCGGGACGCTGATGGTGGTACAGTACTGGGATATGAGACAGCCGAATCCGATGGCGCAGTTGCAGGCGACAGAGAGGGTGTATGCGTTGGATGCGGTCAACGATTTGATGGTACGCTCCGTGGGACTACGTTGAACGATACTGATACTCGCAACAGGTCTTTGGAACAGCAGATAGGCAGATCAGTATAGTGGATTTGAAAAATCCGGGTGTGATCAAGAGTGTAGGTTCGAGTGGTGGAGACAACGGAATTGCTGTTGAGGATCCCTTCAGGCAAAGGAATCGCCGTTGAAGATGCAGACAAGGGTGATTACCGCCTTCCCCGCCGGAGATGGCTATGCCGTCGGTAGCGTCGAGGGACGAGTTGCGATTCAGTTAGTGGCTCGCGTCAGTCTCCAGGGTGAGATACTGACGACCTCTTAGATACGCAGATGAGAAGAACCAAACGCAAGTCGTCCTGAAGATCTCACCTTGGATAAACGCTGACGCGCGTTCCTCCGCAGGCAAAACTTTTCGTTCAAGTGTCATCGAGGGGAACCGGTCGCCAATGCGTCGAATCGTGGTCAGACAGATACAGCGGTGTATTCGGTCAATGCGATAGAGTTCAACAGGGCTCACGGGACGTTTGTGACGGCGGGAAGCGATGGTACTTTGAGTTTCTGGTGCGTGAGGCAGTTATGTGGCTAGGGATATGGACTGACCCCTGCGATAGGGACAAGGATCAGCGGACAAGATTGAAGAGTGAGTATTGTGTGACCGGTTGACGGCATTCGCTCACGCCCTTCCAGCCTACAACACAAAAGACCTGCAGAACGGAGACGCCAACCAGAAGATCCCGGCGACACCGATCGTGGATGCTTCCTTCAGCAAAGACTCGAATCTGCTGGCATAGTAGGTTCTCTCTTCGCGTCGCCCGATTCCGTGCTCATGCCTCCCGTGCAGCGCCTTTTCCTACGACTGGTCAAAGGGCTACACCGGTGCTGTCCCGACAAACAAGACGCAAGTCATGCTGCACCAAGTCCTGCCGGATGAGATCAAGCCAAAGAAGAAGTAGATGCTCGAAGATGGAAGCAGGTATGAGACAGCGATACGTCTTCCTGTTACCATATCGACTTGCGCGTTGTACATCTGTCTGTCATATGGGACCGCGTAGACTGAATTCATGGGTTGTTTACGCTTGTAGTCGAGTTTGCTACCCCTCGCTGTGCTTGTCTGAGCTGTACAATTGACATTGATATGGCAGCAATTACGATACAATCAAGTACAATGGCCGTCGAAGGCCTTGGGTAGCCATGCAAGATATACGCAATCATCTCGCCCTCTAGTCGTCTCCGATCTGGAAAATGTACATCAGCAGAATGCCCTTCCAACACGGAGTTCCACTCACCTTCGGCGCCAAGTAGTAGTTGATGTGTCCCTGCTCAAACTCGAATGCCACCAGTAGCGGCACTTCGTTGCTCATATTCAACGTGACCAGTTTCGAGAGCGGCGCGGATTTGGCAAAGTTGAGAAGATATTTCAGAGAGAATGTGAGGGAGACGGATTGCTGCAGGATGATGCTGACGCCGGCCTCGACGTCCTCCTCCCCGTCCTTTGCCTGGCGCAAGGTCAGTAGTGATCGCGCCAACGGGTTCTCGATTCACCTTTTTGGCTCGTCCATTGGTTTCCTTCTTGGCAGCGGCACCAGCTTTTCTCTTCTTGGGCTTCTCCCCCTCATCGTCATCCTGCTGCTCATAATCTTCCTCGTCCTCGTCGACTTCGGGCTTTTCCTCCTCTTCATCCACATCCGGCTTGACGTCTTCCTCATCTGAGTCCACATGGGTCACCTCTGGCTCGCTTCCCTCTTCCCCCTCCTCGTCCGGATCTCGCTTGGCCTCCTTCTTAACCTTGGCCTTGACATCCTTGCGCGAACGAGGTGCGGGTGGAGCGGGTACGGCTCCACGGCCTGCCGAATGCTTGAGCAAGACACTTCCGTTTCCAATCTCGCCGTCGGATGTGAACCGGATGCCTTGCTTGTCGACCTCGATCTTGACGGATTCACCGAGCGCGGAAAGATCACGGCAGATTCGAGCGAATTCGGTGGAGCTGAACGTGATCGTGGCGTCGTACTGGGTGTCGGGGATACCGAGATGCTCTTGATCAATGTCCATCAACTTCATGTCGTACTCGCCGATTCGGTCAGAGTCTGAAGGAAGTTAGCGAATGAGAAGAGCAAAAGTGGCGGACTCACTTGGTGATTCAAAGAGTAATGTCAGGCTATCCGCGTCGTCAGAAGCCTTGATTGTCACGACATCATTGTCCTTGGCACACTTGAGGATCTTGGTGAGGGATCCAAGCTGCGAGGGGTGTTAGAGCCGATCCGCAGGATCACGCGCGAAACTCACGTTGACACCGAGGGGCATGTTGCGGTCACATCGATATGCGTCAAACTCGTTGGCTTCCAGCTGCACCGTCACCAACGCAACGTGGGAGTTGTCCATGGCTTGCAATCCCTGCAAGCGATGAATCAGTGCCAAGCAATCCCCGCTGCAAAGGTCGCGCATACAATTCCATCCTCGTTGGCTTCCAAGTTGCAGTCAGTCACGAGCTCCTTAATAGCTACGAGAACGAATTAGCGATGGCCTCGCCGTAACTGTCGCGATAACGCACCATCGAGTAGCTTTTTGAGAACGGCGGCGCTGGCAAGACGAGCTTCCAACATGATGAACGACTGAGATGGGACAGAAACAGAGACGGAGAGAACGACGGCGAGACTGTTAATGAACGCTGCGAACAATCATGTCGCGTCGATTCGATGTCGCATTCTCGGATGATGGAGTGACGCGTCGGGGCGAGAAAGCGCGAACGCGCGATGCGGGACAAGCGCAAAGAGGCGTCACATGAAGGTCAAGTGAAGATCGGTGGTGCTGCGTCGCGAAGCGAGATGGCCAGCATAATCGGAATCGCTATATTCGACGGGCAGATTGTCATTGATATGCTTCAGCCCGAACACCAAGCCAAGTCCAAGCGTGCCCTGGCCCTTGAGGTATGCCAAAACCCTTTTGGCAGCTTTGAGATGCTCGGCCGTCGGGTTACTGTTGAACCGACCGAGATAGCCAGCTGCGAATCCCAGGTCCGGTTCGTGTGCTGACAGCACACCACATGATTGACCCGACGATAACGAAACTGGCAATCGGCCCCTGATGCCTTGCGGACTGCGGCCAATACATGGAGGCCGAGGCTGTACCGAAAGAACACGCACGGACGGCTAGCAAGATATTCAACATGATCTCACTCGAAATCACTCAAACCAGATCTGTGAGTCTGTTCCAAGTCCTGTGGCTCCAGCAAAAATTTGATCCGCTAAAGCGGTTCAGTGGCCAGTTACGGATTGCGAAAGGAAGAACAGGCGCGTTGAATTTGATTATTTGGAAGAAAGGGTCTTTTACAGTATTTTCCCTGATTGATGCGGAATATTTATCTCATTTGTCTTCTGGTCAGCCCTGGCAGTTGATTGTACAGCGGAGATACATTGGTTGACGGTGTTAGAAAGGCGAAAGCTTGAAATGATACTCCCCCTCACGGAGGAAGTACTCAAAGTGTGGGCAATGGGTATGTCAGCCTGAGTGTCGAATACGAAAAGCAGCTGACTGTTGAGATACCGGCTATCTCGGCTACTCTACGTGGTGCAGATTGTGCATCAAGTGCACTTTGTGCATCAACTTCAGATAGTTCAGATAGTTCAGATAGTCCAGATAGTTCAGAAAGTTCAGATTGTGCAGCAAGTGCAGATCGTGCAGTGAGTGCAGATCGTGCACTTGTCCCAGGGAGACCCCTGTTCCCTAGGGCTGCCATACATCTTGAATAGGTATATATAGCGGGCATTCTGCCCTGTTGTTATAGCCTCATGACTTATGATGCTCCCGATGATTTCCCTTCAATTACGAAGCTGCCTTGAGTGCAAGACTTTCTCAGGATTAGCTACCCTCGTCTTCCACTTCCGGTATTGTAAGATCCTGTCTTGAAGTAATAAGTGTACATCGCTAGTGCTAGATCCCTTATACAACGACAGTGCTATCTGCTATTGCAGAATAGATCACTGGTCCGCGACAACTTTGGGGCCCGGTCTGGGATAGTAGCACCTTATTACTAAGACAATTTTTCCGCTTCAATCATTGGCGTCAACCAACAAGTTGACTTCAAAAAACAACAACCGGTACCAAGACTAGGGCCAGCTCAGTCTTCATCAACAGCGCTTATATCGACAACCTCGGCTCGATCATCAAGGCTCGGGACAGCTCAGCCTTCCTCCACTCGTCCACTCCACCTAGGTCAGCACATCAGGTCTACCTAGCGAGACATCTTCTTGACCTTTGACAGCGTCAGAAGAACTCCTTGCAAGGACATCGTCTAAAGGCCCAACACTTTACGCAACATCGACCAACCTCGGTCCCATCGGTTCACAGAAACCTCGGCTAAATTCTCAGCCCTCGCCTTTAGACCCGGCTATCTGAAACCTTCGTCAGGTCAGATCTCTCACCATGAGCAACGATCCTGAACCCTCAATCCGCTCCCCGACATTGACACCTTTGTCCGAGGCCAGCCATACGGTGAGCATTCACTCACCAACGACACCTACCCCCACGGATAGCGTGAGCAATCGTCGAACGGAACTTCCGTCTCGACCCAACCCGGAAAGAACATCTTGATTGCCCTCCATGCCGGAACTAACGGCCAGAAATGGCGCAACGTCGAACGCAGATCTGCACACCCTAGTGGCAGAGATGCAAAAGAACTTTCAAGAACAGCTTGAACAACAACAACGAGGCTTCGAGAAGCGCCTCGGATCCATTATTATCGGTATAAGCAAAGCCCCTGCGCTCTCCTTACCTTCTGTCGAGAAGACTTTCGCCTCTTCTCCACCCGCCTTTGACATCAAGCAACACACAGATGGACCACTAGAGGATCTTCATATTGGTCTTGCCTCGAACGAGCCAGTGGAGCCTTCCAACGGCGAATCTCGCTTCCCACGAGCGCAAACTTCACAGTACGTGTCGAATCCCTAGCATTATTATACGGCGGACCAGGGTGCTTGTCCGGGTGTGCCCGAAACACAGACCAGGATCCAGGTCCGCGCGACCAAGTTGCGACCGAGTTGCGACTGACTGGCGACCCAGTTGCGACTGACTTGCGACTGACTTGCGACTGACTTGCGACTGACTTGCGACTGACTTGCGACCGACTTGCAGGTTACGGGCAGTGGCCTTCTCAGTCAGCTTGTACTTCCGGGAGTATTCCCGCATATCGTCTTAAACCCCTGAGCAGCTGTCCTCCCATTTCTATGGACTTGCGACTAAGTTCTGGTCCGCGCGACTAAGTTGTCCGCGACTGAGTTCTGATCCGGGACCCACTCTTGGTCCGCGACTGAGTCCTGGTCCACGACTGAGTGCTGGTCCGCGACTGAGTCATGGTCCGCGACTCAGTGCTGATCAGCACCTGAGTGCTGGTCCGCGCGATTGAGTCGTTGTCCGCTGGCAAGTCCTTCTCCGTCTCATCACCGACACCGAGTCTCCGCCTTCGCGAGGGACCAGTTTTCCGCGACACCACCGTCTGCCCGCCCGACTATTGACGTATTCAGTCATTAACGATTTATAAGGGTAGAAATTTGTTGGTTTGACCATTGGTTTGACCATTTATATCCACTCGTATGCAGTTCTTGTGTTTCACCCCCTAAGCCATATCCGAGCAACTTCCCGGTTTTCCTCAGCTGGGCGCCTGGGTCTTCATGCCGTCCGCTCTATTGTGCTCTCCAAGTGCAAATGCCCCATCACAACAGTCTCCCATTTGTGGAAATTCGGACACATATTCAGCTCGTTTCGAGCTCACCTTCCTCATCTCCCCAAGGCTTTGAGGGACTGCTTTCGTCATTGACGATGGACAAGCTTTTGCACTTCATAGCGGGCAAAAGCAGTCCCCCAAACTTGATATCTCGTGTCAAGACCCTCAGCAGATCGTCCAGACGGTACCCTCCGACCGCTGGGAACCCGAGTTCCGAGATGGCGTTGTCGTCGAGACCCTTTCTGACAAAGGTATGTTTGAATCCGGCATAGATGCTGCGTCTGACGACGTAAATCTGATCAATCGGTTCGTCGTGTTCCTGGAGATCTGGCAGGATTTCGGCCTCCCGCTCCCAATACTTGCGTTCATTGCCCATCGTTTCTCTCAACACCTTGCCTCAACATTCCATTCGATCGATTCATTTTGTTCACTTTGGTCAATGAATCATGTATCACGTCAACCCTCGGCTGTGAATAGTAAAACTTTCAGCTCAAGGCTGATGTGCGCTGACCTCTCCTATCCGCTCTCAAGTCGCTCTACTGGATTCACCCGCTATCATCTCTTCGTGTCCATTCCGCTTGTCACCCAAGACCATGGGTTGACATCAGGCGCGTTCACGATCATGTGACACCCTGCTGATTCGTCGATTCTGTCTTGCCGCAGCATAATTGTGTGTTGACTTAGTCGGTCCCCGCCCACTTCATCCCATCTCTCCTACCTGTGTCCGTCGTTGAACAGCTCTCTGCCACTCAGCGATGGTGACGGCCACATGAAACGGGCTTCTGCGTGCAAAAAGACAAGAAGCAACAATCCGAGTTGGTTTGGCATAAAAAAAAAAGCCGCCATTCGACTTCCGGGATTCCTCCCGCATATCCCATCGATATGTATTTATCCCTTGCGTACCCATTGTACGACTTGCCCTTGCGTACCCATTGTACGACTTTCCCTTGCGTACCCATTGTACGACTTTCCCTTGTCACAAAAGTCGACACCCATCCTGATTTGAACCGCGAACCATTTCCTCGGTACTAATCTAGTTTGGAATGCCTACCAAGTAGACTATGACACCATTTGTCGAGCGTCTTTCTTTCATTGCCCTCTATCGTCATGCTCGTCCTCGAATTTAGCGGTTAGGGGTACCCCGCCCATTGCACTTTGTTTGCCTCCCATTGGTAGATTCTTGCCATTGAACCCACTTCTCCGCCCATTAAGCACTCTTCCGCATACGCGAAGCTCCGTGTCTCGACCTGCTCCCGAACGCGTCCATCTGATCCCCAAGTCTTAGGGGTTGGGGTTAGGGCCAACACGACAGGTATGTCTTGACGTGTGGTACACCGTCATTAACGGCATTGAAGATTCGTGCAAGGTCACCTCTCTCTTTTGCCCACTTTGAAGTTCGCTTGATCATTGAAATCTCATGGTATCCTACGGATGTTCATACGTTCCAAATTTCCAGCTAGTCCCCTTTGCCAATGTCAAACATGGTTCAATATCATGTCATCTGACTTTACTTTGCCCTTTCATAACACAACTCCAGATTTCCTCTACCCTTATCCTCACCGATTCTAGACTCTGCCCTCAACCTCGCCACCCACCCGCAGCCTCGTCCGTTTCCACCGCTTCCTTCATCATGTGGTAGAAAATTCTCAAGAACCAGTGTTCTCCGGAACCACATGGCGACTTGAGTATACTCGCAAACGCCTCGAACGTTTGTCGCGGACCAGTGGTCTATCCCTCTATAGCAGATAGCACCGTCGTTGTATAAGGGATCTAGCACAAACGATGTATACTTATTACCTCAAGGCAGGATCTTGTATTACCGGGAGTGGAAGACTAGGGTAGCTAATCCTGAGAAAGTCTTGCACTCAAGGTAGCTTCGTAGTTAAGGGGAAATCAAAGGGTGAATCATCAGCATGGGAGCTATTACAAGAGACTAGAAAGTCTTCTATATATACCTATCTTAGCTATCCTCGATTACTTGTGGAGGAGCGAAGTACTGGCTTCGTCATTCCGTAGTCCAGCGAAGCGTGGCGTCAAGCCAGGCGCTTCGTCTACGCTAACTTGGGCGAAGCGTGTGGAGACGAAGTGAGGAGTTGTGGAAGCTTCTTCGCCAGTACTGGCTTCTGCAAAGCATGCAGAGGCGAAGTACGAGGAGTCACTGCAAGGTAGCAGAGATCTCGCTGAGTCAGCTATGCGACAATGGTGACGATGTGATGTCATCGTCACGACTATGGCATACAACGGTGCTGATGAGGTTGTATCTCTACAACTTCCCCTCCTCACGAGAAAAACAGCGCCCTCGCTGTTGAAGTGGCGACGCGATTATGTTAGACGATATAGGTGGCAAGACGGGTCGAAAACGTATGTGGGAGGCGCATTAGAAGAAGAAGGTATGCAACTTGCCTGCGGCCTTGAGCTCCATCAACATGCAGAACATGCGTCGGGGCAAAAGGTGATAGAGACACTCCCGCAATGGACCGATGTGACCGTATGCCGAGAAGTACTGCATTATCTTGAACTCGGAGATGGATCCCTGAGGTTTGGCCTCCCAGTATCCGGCAAGGGCGTCGGCAACGCCGGGGAAACGGTGGACCATTTGTTCCGCCGTCATGTAGTACTTGCGGCCGTCGTGCGTGAACCTGCACAGCATTGTAAGCAATACGTAGCCATGAGATTCGACTATCCGTACCAGTATTTCAAGTTACTGCCCCTCCAATAGTGACGTTTAATATCGGAAGGTTGCAAGGGCTCGGGTCCACCCTCGTCAGACAAGGCAACGCTGCTGGTATCGCCGTCCTCCAACGCTTCATTGAGGATGCGAATGACGTCGAGATCGGTGCTGTCCACGAACAGGGGGGCACGGGACGAGACTTAGGGGTTAGGGGTTAGGGGT
>JAMALG010000073.1:3266-91284 GCA_023628115.1 Naganishia sp. PT2105A-2 | reverse complement strand
GGCGTGCCGCTTCATTGCGTCTGACTGGCTTCCGGCGCAATGCCCAGACTCTCGAGCGTATCCTGATACGCCTGCCTTTGTCGCTCCTCTTCTGCTGCATCCCCACCTGTTCCCGACGAACCCTCACCGCGGCCAGACCCCGTAGCATCCTCGTTGGCAATCATCTCCGCCACTTGCTGCCTCAACAGCGTCGCGTTAAATTCCTCCAGGTGACGCTGGTACTGCGCTTGGATCTCGAGATAGTCTTCGACAGGAATCGGCACATCTTCGATCGGCTGGAACAGGTCCTCGTAGTCGGCTTCCTCGATGCGGAAGTATTCGTCATCGTCGTCATCCTCATCATCCTGCTCTTCTTCCATCTCCGAAGGACCCTGGGTGGCCTGAGCGATGACAGAGTCCTGAGTCTGGGCCGGCATGACGTCCATATCTGGACTAGCCCGAGACTCGTTATCGTCTTCTCCCTGCGCTTCGTCATCTTGCCCACCCGCCAGCTCGTTTTCCGGGATAAAGTCACCGTCGTCCTCGTCGTCGTCAAACTCGACATCCATTGCGGCAGGATCGCTTGTAGGTGCCTCGGTCGCGATGGTCGAAGGCTCCGCTCCTGATTTATCGCCCAAATCTTGCTGACTTTGTGCTGGCTGATCTCCTGGCGGAAAATCGTTCGCGGGAGGCTGTGGATTCGTGACAGGGTCCGCCTGGTCCTGTGGCGCAGCCTCATCGGCATCCACATCGATCGGCTGATGTATCGAATTCGGATCCTGCTTCGGCTCATTCTGTACCGGATGATCGTACTGCTCCAAGGCCGGATCGATGACGATCGGCGTATCAGCGGTATTCGCACTCTCGAATGGCTGAACCGAGGCAATAGGCGTATCCGGAACGCCCGACTCGCCCTCGTAGTGTTCGGTCTGGTCCATCCCGTCTTGGTCAGCATGCATCTCCTGCCCCTGTTCATCCTGTTCCATCCCAGCAGCCGCGTCCTCCTGTGCAGCCTGAGCCGCCGCAAGCGAGAATGCCAAGTATTCGTCAATATTCATGTCGACGCCGTTGATGCTGATCACGTTGTCGCCACGGTCACCGGCCACAGAGCCACCACGACGACTCTGAGCTTGCTCGGTCTCCTCTTGGATGGGCTGCTGCTGGTCATCCTCGGCCGTTGCAAAGTCTTGGAATTCTTCCTCGCCGAGTCTCGAGGCTTGTTCGATGGCCGTGGTGATTTGGTTTTGCTGGTCTTGGAGGATATCGTAGTCGCGTCGGAGCTGCTGATGCGCGCGTTCGAGTTCATTATACTTTTTCTGGAGATCAGCATGACTGAAGGAGGGCAGAGTTCAGTAAACGAATGATTGTTCAGAGGCGTACGCACGATTTCGTCATCTCGTCAAACTTGGACTTGGTCTGCTCAAGCTCGCCACCCAATTCCCCAACCTTCCGCACCGTCCCCGACAACTGCTGCGCCTTCCGCCTCCGACTCTCCTGCGCCGCCAACCGATTCCGCTCCTTCCGCCGCGCCAAAGCCTCCTCGGGCGTCAAGATCCGCTGTCGTCCTCGTTTTCGCGGCAACAGCTCCCCATCCGGACCGATCTGACTAGGGAGCCAGGGACCAAAAGGTCGTCCCACGGGCTCATCGTCGTCATCCGCCGTCGAGTGGTACTCGTTATCGCCAAAGCCCGAACCGGGGGAATGCCTGGGCACAGGATCGTACACATAGGGTTCCCGATACCTGCTCGTCCCCGGCGTCTCCATACGCCGACGCTTCCTCGACTGTTCCCCACCCTGCGGGGGAACACCAGGCCGGACCTGACTCGGTCGACCGATGTTGATTCCCTTGCCCAAACGAATACTCTCGAGCAATCCCACAAGCGCGTTCTGCCTTTGCCGTGATGCGGACGAATTCGTATTCTTGAACATGTTTTGCAAGATCTGCATGTTGGTTTGCGCGACGTTGGACCTGGCCTGTGTTGGAGCGGTGACAGGCTGTAACGGAGATTGCAGCGCCGTATTTGTGTTTAGGCGATTGCTGGTATTTGGCACGATGGCCACAGTGGGCTTCGGTGCGAACGTTACACGACTCGGTCCAGCCTGAGGTTGTGCTCCCACCTGGATGTCAGGCAACGGCGGAGCTGTATACCCTTGGCTGACCGAAGTCGATTGTGCCTGAAGCGCAGCATCGTGAAGGGTGGTTGCGGTGTAGTTGAAAGTCGGTTGATAGGTTTTGGAAGGCGGTCGCGGTAACTGTGGACGTGTCTGAGGGTGATAAGGCCCTGCCTGAGGTGCCTTGGTCTGCACTACCCTCTGACCGACCGCCTGCTGTTGACTTTGTGGTGTCTTCGCGGTTTTTGGCTGCTGTTGAGTCTTATCGCCGAGCGTCCGCAACAAATTCAACAAGTTGCTGACCGAGACGTTGCCGTTTGCTTTTGGAGCTACGCCCGCGGGAGTCCCTTGTGGTGCAGACATGCTGATCGGGGGCAATATCGCAAGCGGAGGAGACTGTCTGTTTACAAAGTAGGGTCGAGTGGGAGGATGTGCCGCTCGCCTCAACCTCAAATGGAGAAGGTGTATAGGAAAGACGCGGAGCCGATGACGTGATTACCTAAGCAAAAACGAGGTTGCCACCGTTTCTTGGTCTTCTACTCAATTGTCTACTCTACTCTCATGTACTCTCCTGTATCAGCCACGCTACCGGTTAATCTACGATGCAGGTCATCCGCGACCTCCGAAGAGTCCGCATACAAGCGACTTTCACAACTATACGCAATACTCCGAAATAACAGACAAACCCCCGTGCTATCACGCTTCGGCATCCGCGCTCTGGTCCTGCATTTCAGCCAGCCGCCTGCGCATCGCCTAAACAACAACGAAGCATTAGCGAAAGAGACCCTTTTCCGCCAAAACAGAATTACCTTTTCCGTTTTCGTAGGAGCCACTTTTCGGCAAATAACCGCTCCCACCTGATTACCGTATCAGCCTCAAGCTTCCCAACGAAACGCAACGCGACCCTCACCAATGCGCAAAGACCTCCGAATCGTAGCGTCCAAGCGACACCGCTGTAAGCGGCGCCATTGGGATCTGCGCCCTTGGCTTCGCCTTTGTCGGCAAGTTTGAAGATGATTGAAGCAATGATGGCGATCTGAGGGACGTAGACCGGTCAGGGCGAAATCCGGAAATGAGCGATGATGACGAACGATAAACTGTTGAAGCAGTGTTAGCATACGTTGATCCCTCACTACCAGTCACAGCGGATGTCATGCTCACTTGAGGGAAAACAATGGCAAGATTATGAATGCCCATGATCGTACCTATACCCCGAAAAACGCTCAGCTCAACGCACATCCGCGCCAACAAATCACATACCGCCCGCAGGCTTCGTCCCAGCATAATCCACAGACTCATTGATCCCCTCGATATCAGCCGTTGAGAAACTCCGGATCAAGCCCGTTCTCTCATTGGGTGGAGCCCGATTGGTATAAGGGGTATATCCGAGCGGAGTCGAAGCTGCACGAGCGTGGCCTGGCCGTTGTGGTGAGATAGAGCGAGGACGGTGCGCTGGCGGCGCTTGTCGGGGCGGGGCGTTGCCGTCTTTGCCAATCTTGCCGCGGTCGTCTACCTCTTTCAGGTACTGCGGGTAATTCAAGTTAATGAATGAGATTCATCCTCGAGGTGGAGTCTTACCTCCATAATTATGCTATTCCACGATAAACCCGCGTTAGCTTCCCGGAGCTCCCGATGCTCTTTTAGACGTACGCAAAGGGTCTATGTTCATAAAGCTAGTGTCAGCGACCCAGAAGAATTGTAGCGTAATCCACACTTACACCCAACAAGATACAGCCCAACAAATGCCTTTTGGAATCCATGATCAGTACCGGTACTTCCCCCTCTCGCCGTGACTCACCGACAAGAGCTATCATCACGGTGGCCTGACATTCGACCCTGAGTATCTACCACCATACAGCGACACCGGCACTCACCTGCCAAACCCGGTTTATGAAGAAGGTGGTAAACATAAGGCAACCGAAAAGGAGCTGAGAGCAGGTCCAGATGTTCCGGAGCATGAAAGGCACTGCAAGAGGAGTCGCATAACTACGCCTGAGGAATCACTATGGCTTTTGGAAGACTTACTGGTAGGCAGTCGCAACGGCCTTCCTTCACGGGCGGCTTCTGCCTTCCACTCCCTCACCATCTCTTGAATACGGACTAACTCTCGATCTTCCTCGTCCTCGTCGTCGGAGTCACCGTCGTCCTTCTCGCTCTCAGGCTTCAAGAGACGGTGGTCTCTCGCTGCCAGATAGGGAAGAATGGTGCCTGCGACGATAGCGACTGGGGTGCCAGGATATAAGTCAGGGAGGACGAACATGTAATGGCCATGCTTACCGCAGCTGTAAATTAACAACGCCAGGCTTCCCGCACGGGTTGCCTCGTCCGTGTCGGGCTCATGACCGATCTCCGTTGCCATCACCTCCCCGACCCATGTTGTGGAGTAGAACAGATATGGGAACCACCCCATGAAAGCGGCGATCTGCACGTAGCAAACTCTTCGCACCGGCTTTGGTAGATGTCTTACGGCCTCGTAGATGGTAGATATGACATCCGTCAATTTGCTGCAAGCGAAAGAATATTCCAGACAAGCACCCCTCAGCGGTCGAGGAAACATACGATTTCTTTGTCCCGAACTCGGCTTCTCTTTCCTGTTCTTCTTGAGTCCAACAGGTGACCCATACTGTTGCAACCAGTACAAGAATCGCGACGATGCACACTTGAAAGGGCCCAATGAGCTCATCGCCGTAATGACAAAGCAGTCGGCTCACCTTTTCGAAACTGACCACCTCCGACTAGATTCAATATTGGTACATTCGCAAGCTTAAGACTTCCTGTATTCATCGGTGTGAGACTTGTGTCCAATACTGTACATTGGTGGACATACCCATAGCAAAACCAACTACGTTTCCGACGTGATTGAACCGTCCGTGCCACGCGTTGGCAGCTTGTAATTGCTCTCCAGGGGTGACGTCGAGTACTAAATTCCGGAGTGAAGCCTGTAGACTGTTCGCAAAGGACCTTCAGCATGGATAGATGAGGACGCCGGTCACAGGCTGCGTGCGTACGCATTGAGTGCAAAGTCCAAAGCGTAGAATGCGGTAACCGCGATCCCGATAGCGATATCTTTGGTCTGAACGAGGATGTCAGTTAGCACTGACAGCGAGATCCGTGTGTCATGACTCACAAGCTTCTCCCTTCTTGGATCCCAATCTGCTGCACCGCCCTGAAAGACCGTCACCAGCGCACGAGCGATCGGAACAGTGAATCCCAGCGCGAGACCAGCAAAGACGAGGACGACGGTGGCCATCACGATCCAGTATCGACGTCGGTACCGCGAAGTCGAGGAATCGGAGATGGCTCCTATCAAAGGTTGGGCCACTAACCCCGAAACTGGTGAACAGAGTTAGGATATGGAAGATCCGGAGTCTGGATGTTACGTACTCGGACCAGCCAGCCATACGAGAGAAGTCAGCTGTTCCGACAGACCCAAATCCAGAAGGTAGGGCGTTCCATAACCCAGTTCAACCACCCAAGCGACCTATCAAGCCGGCCATGAGTCCTTCATAACCAACAAAGATTATCGTCACGAACCTGAGCGCCTCCCATAGAAATCGTCAATGCAATCAGGCTCCAAACCGACTTTTTCGCATTCCCCTTTTTCCTTGCAACCTGGTTGCCCATTCCAGGACTCCGACTCCTGCTCCTACCCCTGCCTTCTCCTGATGACAGCCGTTCCTCGACGTGGGTCCCCTGTCCTACCATAAAGTTCGGAGAGCTTCGACTCGATCCCGCTTCGGATCGCTCCGAAACTGTGTATAATCTATTAGCATTGCTCTTGCGTATCGGTGTCGGAGAGAGAAGCTTTTGTTGATGACTTTGCTTTGAGTTGTTTGGCGATGTCGGCTTCAACAGCGACGATAACGAGGTATATGCCGTATCCTGTGTAGTGGTATCAGAGGTGGTGGAAGGCGTCGCTTCGGAGCGGTCAGCCGTCATGTTGACCTTTGGCGCGATATCTCGATCCCGGATGAGCGATACGTCGATAGACAGCTTCCCAAATGGACAAGAGGAGAGCGGGTGCCGTCAGGTTCCTCGCAGCTGGCGGCAGTATCTTGAAGATTTGAGTATATTCAGCCAGCTATTCAGCCTGTCGCATCGTCCCAAATAGTCCGCGAATACCACAAAAACAACAAGAGGGCGACAGCATGACGTCAGGAAACGGAGGTTACCGTGATACGCCATGGGAGTAACATGCATGACAGGATGTATCTTTTCGCTTCTCATTCAAATTCTGTATGACAGCGATCTGTTCTCGGTCCAATAATCTGTTGTGTAGTGTTCAGACAACCCACAAACCCTGTTACAACTTGTTGATTGAGTTCTAGAAGGTGGCTATATATATGTCTCTATACGTTGGCGCAGCGCACGCTTTTTTTCTAATGTGGATTATGACGTTGCCGATGCAGATCTAGCCCACAGACCCCTGGCCCAGCTCTTCCTGGATGCCCAAACCTCTACTCGACTTATCCTGACCAGCTCAACGACGTCGGATAGATGCACTCCCCATTCGTCTTGACCAGGAAAATCGGCAACGGTCCGCCATTACGTTGCATCATCGTCGGCTGATCTGGCACCGATGCGGACATCACCTCCTGGCATCGGACTTCATTATGTTTAGCGGCTTGGTTGCCGTAATAAATCACTTGAAGTGGATCGCCGTCTGGCTTTTTGCTCAGGCCTGAGCCGTAGCTGGTGAACACAATCCCCGGGTCAGCCAGATGCATCTGGGACGGCGCGGAAACGGAAGACTTACAAAGTTGCCAGCGGTATTTCTGCCAGAGACGTGAATTTACCAGGGTAGCGTTTGTCTACGGCGTGTCCAGCATCCGCCGGCAAGCCCGGAGGAACGAATTTGTTCAAGGTCGGGAAAGGCGTCACCGGACATGACAACCTGTCGATATGGGGAGGTATCCAAAAGGTATACGATTTGGTCTCCGCTCCAACGATTGTCCTGCAGGCGAGATTTCTTCAGTGACAACAATCGTACGGGACTTGACTGCTACGTACCAGGTCGCGTTTTCAGAAATATCGACCGTCCAAAGCGGAGCGTCCGGATCGAGATCCCTCTTGTTCTCGACAGCATGGATAGATTGTTGACTCCCCCTTTTCCGCGGTAACGGCGGTCTCATCAAGGGTGTCGAGTTGGTCCTGATGCTGGCGATCGATGCGCCAGACGAAGCTCGCCTTCGACGCATAGGCCCTGGCCCATTAGATTCTGCCGGATCATCCGCAGGATGCTGTAAAGGGCTATTTATCAAGTATGGTGTGGAACTACCGCTGACGTTGTGTCTTGAGCCCATAAAGTAGTCACCACCGGCGGACTGGCCCCCCTGGTGAACGAATGATGGCGAATACAGTATGACGGGACTGCCAGGAGCAGATGGCAGAGTACTCGACACCGCGCTACGAGGCGTCATTGGCTGCAGGCCGCCCATATGGTTTCCTGGAGATGGGGGAAGGCTAGACGAAAGCTGCAAATTACCGCGGGATGGCGGTGTCAGAGGTGCAGTGGTCCAAGTCCGAGCAGAGATACCAGGTCGGAAAGAGATGGCTTCCTGGTCACACGACAGCCAGGTCCCAGGCGACCGAATATCTAAGCCATAAACCGGAGAAAGAGGGGCTACGGGCGCAGTATATAGCTCAAAAGCAATCTATGGCGCAGTCTCCAATTAGTATGCTTTTAACGTTGGCGAAAGCGAAGAACACACCTTGTGCAGTTGACAAACTGGATCCCCTGGTAGTTCCCCCACAGCGCATTTCGACATGTCGTTATCCTTGCGGGCACCCTCAAAAGCCTGTACGGTTTGCGGACCCTCGACTTTTCTGATAATCATGACGGGCGTGATGAGACCCGTTGTTTGACACTGTAGGCGCACAGTGTTGTTGAAGCACACTATTGGGACGACTTTAGAGCTCGGAATCGAGATGGCATCGGAGGGTGGCGGGAAAGGCGCTGTGAGACTGGAGGGAGGCTCAAGGCGAGTTTGAGCCTTGTTTGGGTCGACGAGCCAAATGGCAAAAGCTGAAACGACGACTTATCAGATATGCGGTAAAACCCAATGCTATGTGTACTCACGATCCCATGAGTTTGCATCAGCGACAAACCCATTTTCTGTCGTGGTAATATCGGACGGTATAGGTAATGATTTGCCATCTGATCCCCTGATCTGACGTAAATTAGTTGCCACAGCCAGGAACTTGGTCGAGCTCGTTTGTGCCTTGATTCGGTTGTATAAACTGATGAGAGTGCCGTGTTGCAAGAACACTGATATGATTGCTTTCAGAAACAGCTCAGACGACTGCGGCAAACTCGGTACTCACGATCGCTCGCTCGAGCAGAAGAGCGCTTTTTCGACGGTTTGCTCACAAGCTTAATCTCCTTGCTCTCGAAAGAGCCGATCTTCTGACCGGCACGCCCAGTCTGATCGCGACAACTGACCACCATCATTGCCTTGATTGTCCTGCCCTTCTTGTCCTCTTTCGGATCCAAGCCATCCGAAATGTGCAAGCCCTTATTGCTGACTTTTCCCAAGAAAGGTCGTTGTTCCGTCGTCAAGCGCAACTTGGCCGTTTCCTCGTACGTTTTGTTCTGAATCGTTGTCCAGAATGGCGTTGAGGAAGGTACAGAGTGTTCTCCACTGATCGAGATGTTGATGATTGGAGGTCTTAGGTTCCCGGCCTCGTCAGGTTGCCACCACGGTAAACCGATCACAGAAGCAGTCGGAGGCGGACAGAGGAATCTGGCGGGAGGGGTATTAACTTCACCCAAAGCTCACAGCTGATGACGACTGACCTCTTTTCCGTCCCGTAACTCTTTTGACCAACACGAGGTGTATGTATAATAATTTTCCTTTCGCCCGCTGCGTAACGACTCGCTGCCATCAAGTACTGTTCGAGATTCTGTCTGTTTCCATAAGGTTCCAACGTCAGCTGGGTCTCGCGCTTCGACTTCCGGAGAGGGCTTACTCTATTCCGGCAGAGTGAGCCGTGTTGGCTTCCAGCGCAAGCACTTCGAGCTTGTTCGCGATCGCGCTATGATGAAGATAAGCTTCAGACTTGCCCATGGAGGAATGCTGTATCCCATGCGCAGAGTTGATAGTTGCAGGCATCGCATAAGCCATGAATTGCGAGTTGTCCTTCGCTTCGGGATAAGGTTGAGGACCCGCCAGATTTGGAGGGAAGATTATAGCCGGTTGGTGCGCCACCGCTTGAGGGAGAGACGTTTTACGTGCACTATGTACCGCTTTATGTGAAAAGGAGTGGTGGGAACTCTCCGCTCGGATTTCTTTCGGGGCTGGGATCGCAAACGAAGTTGCGCGACCGGGCGCGGGAGCGTTAAGGTCGAGGGCGAGGCCCTTCTGCTCCGGTTGAATAGTATTCTGGAATTGAGGTTGTGCTTGGTACGAAATTGAGGTCCGTTGATTTGACATCGAGAATGCGGCTTCATCTGCCTGAGGGTACGGTTCCTGGCTCCAGAGAAACATCTGCATGCATTCGTCGCTGGACACTTGACTGTCCGGCTGCGTTTGCATGTTACAAGTAGTATTGGCATTCATGGCGACGTTATTGAAGTCGCTCATACCTGGAACAGGGATCGACGTGGGTATCTGGAGTTGCAGCGTGGATGGAGTTTGCTTTGAGCTATGCTGGAACTGTTGTGCGGGATTGCTTAACATTTGATCGCTTGACGATGCTTGGCCACCGGGAGACACCATCCCCGAGTTCTGCCAAATCGACTGATCAGGCATTTGACCATGCCCAAAGCCGCTAAGAGCCGTTGCCGCTCCGCCCGACGTCGCAGTGCCAATTCGAGATGATGTTGTGGCTTTGCCGTTGTCATCGTGATTGATCCATGTCATGAAGTCTTGAGCTTGAGCAAGACCGGACAGCCCAGAGTCCTCCGGATAAGAAACCGGAACAGCCGATGGTTGCGGATGTGTGGCCACATTCAGGGCGTTGCCGAATAGTATAGACGGAGCGGCCGGGAGATTCGACGCCGTTTTGCAAGAATCATCATAGTTTGCACCTTGAGATTGGAATATTGGAGGGAATGATGTGAGGTTCACGCTCGAGGGCTGGAACCGCACTTGTTCGCTCTGCGCTGAGGGTAATTGCGACATTTGTGCAGGATTCTGAAATCCCGATGGAAAGGGTTGTCCGTACGTCTCTCCTGAAGAATTGGTCTGCTGTATCATGGCGGGATAGGACGCAAAGGAGGCGCCATACATCGTGGAAGTCATCTCAGCGTCGCTTGAAGATTTTGGATCCTTCGGTTGCTGGACTCCGATTCCCGTTGAGGGATATTCCAATCCCAATGGTGCCACAGGATACTGCCAACAGTCCATCGTTTGCTGATCCAAAGGATGGTATGCGTCGGTAATCGGAGCTCCTGATGATCGGTCCATCCCTCGAGAATGCGGGACACCCTGACGGAACTCTGGCATCCCGGAAAAGGTTGTATCGTCGGGTAAAGGAGGAATCATGGCAGACCACCCACAAGCGACGGTGCTTCGTATTCCCTCGACCGCAACGCAGCCATTGACGGATTACGCCAGCTCGCACGTCTTGCGTGAATCAGCGTGGATCAGTCCTGATTGAAAAGCCGAGCGATGGCTCGAATAGCTGCACGCATGTAAAGTGATCTCGCTTCAACCAATCGACCGAACACCGGCCCGCCCACTAAGCTAATAAGTAGCTAGCCAAGTCAGCTTCCGATAGGGAACTAACGTCCGGATAGCTTCTAGTGCTTCTGTAGAGTAAGTGTACATCATCTGCTATGAGCTTTCGTCAAGAGCTCGCAAGTGGGAGGTAGGGCAGTGCTGCTCAAGTGATAGAAGAGAGACTTCATAGAAGGAGTAAAGAAGAGCTACTATAATTTGCTGAGCCAACTGTTCCTCGCGACGGAAGGCAAGCTGGAAGACCACTCCAACAAACCCTGCTATACAAGCGAATTTCTATACATATTTCTATCGAGGTGCTTCATGAGGATCGAAGATGTCTCGATCTGGTCTTCTTGGCTATGATAGCGCTGTACTATTACAGTACATCAGGGTTTTTCGGGTCCATCTCTCCGCTTCGACCTGTCCCGAGAAATGACCGACTGATTTTTATGTGCTCACCTATAAGTAGAACCCGTAGCGTCAACTATCCTACGTCTTCGAGTCTATGCGTAGAACTGATCGGCAGCCCCGATCGATGAGTCCACAACTCTAATATTTTGGGCTGCATCTGGAAGCGACATGCATGAACCGACTTCCACTTCCAGACCCCGACCTTGAAAAGCGACTGGTGCCTCGCCACTTCCACCATTCCGTCAAAAATCCAACTTATGTCGCAACCTCATTATCCGTTCTGGATTTGATACCCGTGGATGTGCAAGAAGAGCGAAATGCTGTTCGTGGGGCATGAAATCAGGCAAAACAAGGGAGAAGTTCCCCGCCGATTCTCTGATATACGACCATCTGGTGAGTCTCTGGAAAGGAAGCATACATAAGAGCTTGTGATTTGCAGAAGATTCTGGAGACACTTGCGTGCCCGCAATTCGGTGACACAATGAACGTCTGCTGATCTCCGGTCGCTGAATCGTTATTTTGCACCATTGCTCTCGGCTCGACGTGTTTCTTGCGATCATTGCCTTTTCTCTTCCGCAAGCTGTATCACCCGTTCATTTCTAGTTTGATCATCGGCGTCGAGACGATTGATTGGCTGGGTACTGGTGCTGGGGTAGGGCACGGAAGAAGGGTCCCTGAGGTGCCAGCAGATGCCCACTCGTGCTGCTCCGGAGATCCAGGCGGACTTGGCAGCCTCGTTCCGACCTACTGCTTCATTTCGAACTTCTGGCTGTTGTCGAGTCATTCTCCGTCAAGTCGAATTTGATAGCCGTCCTGGACCCGGACGATCGACGAGTCGATGTCTCCTAGAAGGGAACCAGACGACTTCAGATTTGGCGTATGCTTACCTTGAATGCCGAGATTGCATGCCTTCCGAAGTAGTCCTGACTGTCATCGGTGACGATTTGTTCCACCTCAAACCTCGAATTTCTGCATCTCTTTACGTCGTCGCGCAGATCGGCGCGTGGCGCATGTATTGGATATCGACTTGACATATCAAGGCATTCGGATGTCGGGCGTGGAATAGACGGCTAGATGAATCCACCTTGATGACCTGCAGGTGATAGCTGTGCCGTTGTCACGTCGTGTGCAATTTTGATGGGGAAAATCCGGCCTGGCGGTCGGGATAGTGCTGTGAACGGGGACTTCAGGTTCGAAAGCGCGGCGGTATGCGTCGAAGCGAAGTTGATATCTGTATCAGCGGTAGATGATCTTCACGTCCTCACGCACCCCTTTGAGAGCAGGTTGAGCGATGCGCATGATCTCATCGATGTGAGCTTGACCGTCGCTTTACGATGCAGTTAGCAGCCAGCAAGATCGCTTCCTAGCTGGTCTAGCTCTAGCTAGCTCAATCGCTCGCGAGCCATGACGAATCCGCCGCCAGCTGATCGATTGCGAATGCCGTATGTACTGACCAAGATATTCATCGAGTCCCTTTTTATCAGCTCCTTCGTCAATCCCCTCGGACTGTTTCTATCGCTGCTCAGTATATACCCCTCTTGGCAACCCTTTCAAGACATCCCTCGGCGAAGCTATCGTGATCCCCTTCATCATGTCGCCGCCCACGGACAATCAGATCAAAAAGATCGTCAAGACGCTCAACGACCGCGGCCAATTCCGCTCCATCATCTCCCTCGCGTCAACGCCTTCTCGGGCATCCTACGAAGGCATGCTGCACGACGTCTACAGCCTGCTTAGTATAGAGAAAGCTGAAGATCAGAGGCACGCCGAAGCCTTCTACTCGATCCGGAGAAGCAAAATCGGTGCGCCGTTCAATCGGTATCGGGATATCTATGCGTTCGATCGCACGGCCGTGCGGATTCCAAATAATCTGAACAAGTGGATAGGGATGGGCGATGGTACCGGCCGGAAGAATATGGGAGACGTCGAAGAATTGAACGACGAGGATAGCGCGTATTTGAATGCGAATGTCATTGCGGATGGAAAGGGACGCTGGTGGGTTGCATGCCAGGTAGGTTCATTTCGCACACCATGTCACAAGCCTCCTGACGTAGTGAACATAGGCTCCTCTACCTACGACATTCCATCCCTTTCTAATGGCGATTCTCACGCGTTCAGCGAGCTTCAAACACGCACATCTCTTTGGCGGGAAACCGCCACCTCCGCCACAGCAGAAAGTCAAGGATTCGCCACCTAAGACTGCTATCATCGTGCAGTTGACAGGCCTGTTCGAGGGAACAGTGGCAAAGGCGGACCAGTACTTGCCGTAAGCTCGCCGTCGTTTCGTTGCAGCTTAAGCTGAATCGTTGCTCGCCAATAGAACCAAGATCGGACGTTCCGTCACATACGATGCACCGGACACCGCCGAGCCCCACCCCCCAATCAAACTGACACTTGAGAGCACGACCCACCTTCCCAAAACCTCTTCCACTTTATCGACCCTCAATCTCTCCCTCGCACCCGACGGCTCGCGTTCCGACTCCTCAATCCCGCCGATGAAGTTACACCACTACGCGTACGAGGGATGGCCGGACTTTGGAGTGCCCCAGGGCAAGGACGTGGACAAGTTGATTCAGTTGATTAGGGAGGTTGAGACCAAGCAGAATGAGGAGGAGGCGGGCGGATGTGAAATCTGGGTGCACTGGTACGGTTCTAGCTGTGCTTGCGGTTTCGGGTGCTAATAGCAGTTCCTCCTCGTGCAGCTCTGCTGGTGTAGGACGGACGGGCACGTATATCGCACTTTCCTCCATTCTCGGTCACTACGGTCCGGAAGCGACATCTCCGTCTCACCCACCTTTCAAGTCTCCGATAGGACCGTTACCTGAACCGCTGCGCGACGACCCGGTAGCATCTCTGATAGACTTGCTTCGGGAACAGCGCGCCGTCATGTGTCAATCGGATAGTCAGGTCAAACTGGTATACGATATGTACCACGAAAAGGTTAAGCTATAGCAACAAGGAAAGGTAGATACTAGGAAGTCATCTTGATGTAGGCGATAACATACAAGGCATAATCTGGGTTGCTGGTCCAGGCTGCAAGAATGCCTAATGTTTTTCTTGCGAGAGTTCTACATCCGAACTGACCAAGTTCTTTGACTTTGCCGCCGGGGGTGACCTCGGAATCTGCTTGCCCAGCTGCTTGAGCAGCTTGACCAAAAATGCCTTGTTCCTCTGATAATTGACCGCATGGACATCTTCCGAGAGGATGTCGTACATGCGCTGCTTGTCGTACTCAAGTGGCGCGTCCGAAGTCACGACATCAAGGAGGTAACCCCTATTCCACTTAGTCAATCTTGGTCCCGCGTCCTGGCAACTTGATCAGAAGACTCACCGGATAGTGTTAGGCATCAACGGGTTATCCGGGGTTCTCATGGACTTGGCGATCTCTTCTACCGATTGACCCATGTTGAAGTATCCGAATGCCCGCATCTTACTGGGTGCAACGCCTTTTGCTGCTTTGACGGTGTTGCTGTTGACACCCGTAGCTTCTCTGAGTACAGCCGTCGAATACATTTCAGGCGCGAGATTTGTCGACAATGCAGCGTGATCAACGGTGATTCCTCGTTGTTTGCCGATGTGCATTAGAGAGTGGTAGATCATGATCGTGCTATACACGTCATCCGCTGCATCTGTGTTCAAGGTCGTTGCTCAGACATATGATTTCTGGTTTGCAGAAAGCACTCACAGTTCATCTGCTCCTTGCTCAGCTTCTTGGACCAATTACTCGTTCGAACGGCTCCCTTACCAAGCTCAAACCCGATATACTGCGCACAAAGCTTGGCCAGCGCGATCTTTCCCCATGCCTTGCAATTCTCGGCATCTACTGCTCGAGCGATATCCGAAAGATCGAGGATGCCTTGTGTGTAGATGCTGTTTTCCTTGGCAAGCTTCTGGGCATCTCCGATCACGTTCACACCGAGCTTGAAGATTTTTGGGTCCTCGAGCATCTCTCGTAACTTTGCAGGGAATGCTGAGCGTTACACGCACGTCGAATAAGCCTTCGTTGATGTCTTGAAATACGGGTACTCACTATTCATCATCGACAAGTGTATAAGAATGACCAGTCTATCGTCTCCCACTTGGATCAACGCCGTCTTCCCAATCGTCGGGTATTTTCCTCTTGAAAACGGCCACTCCATATCGAACGCGATCGCCTCGCCCCGAATCATGCATAAAAGCTCATTGGCTTCGTTCGGGTCTGCGGTATACGCCAATGTCGGCGGCTTCGTGACGAGCGGGTGGCCAATATGATAGGTCTTGTGCGAGAATGGGCGGAGAGGGACTGCTAGAGGAGGTGAGGCACGAGCGGTGTCTGTGGGTGGATGGACGGTCGATTGAGGCGCCGCACACGTTTGGGCTTCCGCGCGATCCGAGTCACCTTCGAAAGCGGTCTTTTCCGGACCCAAATTCTGCATACTGGCAACCAAGGGATCAATCGTCGAAACGGTCGCTTTCTTTCCTGCTGTGGTTTTAGCTGGCTTCGCTGCCACTCTGAAGTTTAGCGTAGGCGATTTCGGTCTTTCTTGTGTCCAGCCCCACTTTGTCCACTTCCATGGACTCTGATTGGCAGGTCTGTTCGGATCGGCTTGTTTGGGATAGGCGGTAGGCACACGGGGTTCTGAGGGGTTGACTGTCGGTTTGAAAAACTTCTGGCCGGCGGAGGGCTTCGTAGGACGAACAGTCGGAGAGATGACCCGTAACGGACTGATTCTCGGTGACTCGTTTGACTTCACTGGTTCTCGCACAGGCGGCTTTGAAGGCGATGGAGACCTAAATCGAAACGATGCCGGATCGAACGACGACGACGCTGACGAGGGTGATCCAGAAGACGATGACGAGCTTGGTGGCGCTAGGCGCGGTCTTTGAGATGCAGGAGGACGTCGAATGGGTGTTGATTCGCCGGAAGCGCTGGAGAAGGTCGGTGATCCCGGTGGAGGAAGCAACGGGTTGTTTCCGGTAGACGGCTGCCTTGCTGGTTGCGGTTTCCTGTAAGCCGTTGATCCTTTGGCTACAAATCTCTGTTCTGGTTTGGAGGTATCTCGATCCGCTGACCTTTGCTGGAAGAAGGGATGAATCGGTTTACTCGTTGCCGCTCGCTTTCCTGTCTTCTTCGTTGGAGAAAAAGCGGTTCGAGCACAAGGAGACGCGAACTGAGGTATTCCGCGGGGTCTTGAGAGGTCCTGCCGAGATTTATTGGGTGAGGGAGAGACCGTAAGGTCGATGAGCTGATTTGCAAGGTCATCGACAGACGATGCTGGTTTCGTGGGAGGACTTTTGCGCTCTGCGGCGGGTTTCGTGAAGACAGCTTTCCCTCTCCAAGTCCTTATTCCGAGGATTTTCAGATCGTCCGAGTCGGAAGAGGACGAGTATACGGCCTTCTGCGCGATGCTGGGCTTCGATCCTTGGATTAGTGAGCTCGTACTATGGTGTAATTTAGGGATCGGTCTTGGCTTGAGCGCCATCCTAGAAAGGATTCTGTTTACCGTAACGCAGCGCGACAAGGTGAGTCAATCTGTACTGCATTCCGCTTCTCTGTATAGGCGACTTACCGTAGTCATGTCTGCATCAGAAAATAGTACGAGCAAACTGCTCTTTCTGTCTATGAGAAAGTCGGGAACTTCATGCCAGGATAAAGGGTTGGTCTGTATCGTTTCAGCTGTTCATCATTCCATCAGTATCGACGTCGCGATCGCGTCTCGAGCTCGCTCGACTCCCTGTTTTGCATCCGCTCATCAGCGCGTTTCGTCGAATCCGTCACCTTCATATCTGCAATCATTAATTATATCCCTTCATCACTGCTTTTATGCTTCCATCAGGCCAAGCCGTCGACCCGAATAATCCTTCTCCCTGGTTTTCCGCCTCTCCTCCCTGGATTGCCGGTGGACCAAGTCCCCTGGCGATCATGCGGGTCCCGGTTCTTGCCTCGCCTCCGGGAAATCAAGGGTTCTTTGATCGAATCTGAAAGGAGACTTCAGGACGCTGATCCCCTAGGGGATTCTCCCGAGGGCTGCCTTTTCTGAAAAAAGTCATACCCGAAAGGGCTTCGGTCGAAAGGAAATGTTCGTTTGCTGGTATCCTAGGATGATTGGCCGGCTAAGCTGCCGGCTACAGCTCCGGGAATCAGGGAAACATTGCTCTGCAGATCAGTATGTGATATACGTGATATCGGCAACCATGCCCGGACGACTTTGCCACGCCGATACCGAGTTCGGCATGATTGACCAGATTATATAACTTCGACGTACCTTTGCTTCTTGGCTCCGTCGTCACTTTACTCCGGTGGAGAAGGCCTATCGTTCGGCTAGCAAGATGTCCTCCACGACCCCCTCTAACACGCTCATCACTTCCTGCCTTACCGTCGCTGTAAGCCCTAATGGTGGTTGATATCCCAGTATCCTAATCATCAGCACTTTGACCAGCTCGTGGGCTACTCTGGATACCATGCATGGAAGTTCGACAAGGGAAGATGTCTCTTGTGGCAAAAGGGCCATCATATTCGATGGGCCATGGTGGTGAGTCAACTGCCCGAAACGACAAGTACAAGCACTCATCGCGATCAATCAACACAGTGGGCGCAACTGCTTACAGCCGCGTGCTACGCCATCTGGGCCATGGGCTTAACCCATCTCAAGTGGTCAATCGGGTACATCCAGTTGCCCGTGTTCGGAATTATACCGGTGCCATGGCAACTATGGACTTCGTATCAGACGTGGCTGAACAACATTTACTGCGCGTTCTTGTGCACCGCCTTTTGTCTCTACGGTAAGCAATCGCGTTTCTACCAGTGCTGGATTGACAACCTTTTTCGCAATCTTCAGACGCTGTCAATCTGGAAGAATGGCTCTACTGGGTATACGTCGTTCGCGCTGTTCGCGCTAAATCTCGCCAACAAAGGGCGTCTTCGGGACAAGATATCCAAACGTCCTTTACCCCCACCTTCCCTCAAAAACGCCGCCACCGATTCTTGTTCTTCGCTCGGAGCAAGCCCCTGCCGCCCGTAACCTCGTCGTTCACCCCGGAACCCGAAGAACCCAAACGCTCGCACCTCGATATCGGTTCTGCGTCCGGCCTCGACTACAAGAACTCCCGAGGGGGGCGTCGCGCGGCGCGGAAGACGGTCAAGTGGATCATGAGCAATGTGTTCCTCGTGTGGGCCGTGCTCAGCGTTGCACAGACGGTCGTTCATTTCACGATGGCATTTGTGGGGAATCCGAACGTTGAGGTTCAGACAATTCGCCTGTTCTTGACGGAAGGCTTCTTTAATGCAGCTACAGCGTGAGTGGCAGAATTTATCGTTGTTAGAACTCCATCTGACTAAGGGCATATGATTTGTCCAGCTTTTTGTCCATCATTCTCTCGTGGGAGTTTCCCAGTTTCATCAAGCTCGTCAAGGATACAGGCGCCAGTCGTGAAGTCATTTCTAAGCTGCAATTCTACCACGGTCAGTCCGCCACTCATGTAGTATGTGCTTGCCCTGTCCTAATCATCTACACCACAACTTTAGAGCTCAATAAATGGCGAATCTTCTTCAGAGTCATCTTTGCCGCGGGAACCATCATGTTAGGTTCAGATGCGACGACGAAAGCGAAGAAGATTAACTTGAATAGGTGAGTACGGGAAACATGGGTTCCTCGATCATGATGACCAAAATTGCCTTAATTCTATCAGCTTGGCATCCGGTAAGCAGGCCATGTACAATGTCGTCAACCGCCTTTTATGCCCAGTCGCGCCTTTAGATTTGATTTTCCAGACGGTGGTGCTGTCATTTTTCTTTGCATCCGTGTGCTCATGGATGGTAAGTTCGCTGCAACAGCGTACAGACCTGCAGTTGTAACCCTGCTTTCCTTTGCCAGCTCTATCTGCCCGTACAATGGAACAAGTTCACGCCAACTAGAGGCTACATCGCTCGTCACGGCCTGCCTTTACGTCACCATGGTGTGCAGGGCGGCCGCGGCGTGAGTCATATGCCTGCAGCACACGCTGCCCACTCTCCGGCTTCCGCTGCAGCTGCAGCAAAGGCGCTCGGATCCCCGACGATATATGCCTCTGCCTCTATGCACGGCATGGCCTCGCCTTCGCCATTTTCAGACTCTGCCCGCCGTGATGAGCAGGAGGAGAACCGCCGGAGGATGCTTATGTCCAAGCACAGTGAACAGCATCACACGCTCATCGACCTGCTGCGCGAAAGAGGTACCATCGGTCGTCACGAGCGTGTCCCCGAGGATGACATTTTCGACGACGAAGCGGATGCTGAAGCCTTCGGGCGCAGCTATGGAGCCGGAAGTCAACTTGGACATTATGCCCAGGGATTGTCGAGAAAGTATGAGGATGAGGGGACATTCGCAACGGCGTTGGCTGAGCCTGGGTCGGAAAACCATTCGGGCCGAGAGGCATCGGGACATACGATGCCTGCCGGTATGGAGCCAGCTTATGGAACTCGAGAGATGGGCGAGAGGGTGCCGGGCAGCTCCGTTCCCCATGTTGTGAGTCCGCATCTGACTCTGATGTATAATCGTTGCTTAGGTTTGGCATGTCATTTTAGCTGCAAAACTTCGAGTCTCCGGCTGGTATGTATGATGTCGCCGTATTTTACATCTGACTGACCCTCCCTTGGCAGCCGGCTTCGCGAGACATTCTGTTCCACCGAAGAACGTAGTGATCAACGTGTCACGGGATGTGGAGATCGACAGGGATGAAGGGGAGGGCAGTGTCAGTCGAATGGTCTGAGGCAGAGACGCCCATACCGTGTGAGGTCAAACAGGAAACGTTGTACATCTAGTAAGGCTCGCGCACTGTGTGATGAAAGTCATAATCGCGCGCTGCCTGTCGAGCCAATACACATGGCTGAACCAGGGGACTCATGTTGAGGGAGATTCTACGCTCACGTGGAAGAGGCGATCGACAACGCGTGCTGCTCGTGTCTCACCTGGAATCAGCTTCAGACTTCATGCAACTTCTTCTACCTTTCTACGTTCTCGCTCGAGGCGGTTCTGCCATTCCGACATTGCCTCATGCGACGTCCCTTGGAAGCAGTCCTCCAAGAGGCTGTCGATACTAGCGATCCAGAGACTGAAAGGAAACTGGGTGATGCCTTAAGGTATGCCGTCAACCGGTGCGACGTCGGACTCTTGCAATGGCTGGCCGATGTTGAGGGTCCTGCAGTGAGTCTCAGCTGACAGTTGACCTTCTGAAGACTTGCTCATCCATCTACAAACGCATCAGGCATCGATCTTAGACGAATTGGCCAGGGATTTCCGCGACCCCGACGGATATTCTCTCGTCTCTGCCTGCATCGTCGCATCCACCGCTACAACTTCGGCGAAAGAGGAAAAGGAACAGGCTGTTCGAATTCTGGTCAAGAGGTGGCCCGGTATAGGACTAAGAGATGCACGTAACAGTAGCGATGAGGAAAAGAGCGCCGCAGAAAGGGTTCTTGAAGGTACACTTCACGTTCACTCCATGTCGGATGCGTCACTGATGCCGAATTGTCAGCTTCATGGACTCCGCTTCACCTGGCTGCACTATTATCTTCCGCAACTCTCGTGTCGTTCTTGCTCACTCAAGGATACTCGCCATACGTCACGACACGTAAAGGCCTAACACCGCTTGACCTGATTGCCGACATGGAAACGCGGCGCGACGTCGCCGCATTACTTGGAAGCATGATGGATCAAGAGTCGACATCGTCCCCGAAATTCGCGCAAGACATTGGTCTGGTGGAGAGAACGCAGGATGAACGCATCCAATTCCACCGATGCATGAAATCCCGTCGTGCAACTGCCCGAAATAGAAAGATGAAGCAACGCGAAGATGAACAGGCACGAGACGCATGGGTGATGGACGCGTTGCACTGTTCGGGGATGGGAGAAGGAAGCCAATTTCTTTGCTTTGCATACGGGAAGGAGCTGCGGAGGAAGCAGAGACATACGAGGTCTGCATTTGCGAACGAAGGCGAGGAGGAAAGTGTGTCGAGCGAGAGCGAGGAGGAGATGATGCAAGGAGACGCCGACAATCTGGATACATACGGAGCGGATCGTACAATCGACTCGTCGAACATCGACGACATCTCCCATCTCGTCTTTTCCCTCGAAAGCCTTCCTTCAAAACTCTCGCACCTGATCACCAACTATCCTCCACAAGCCTACCCACTCTCTCGCCGCACTTTACCGGCGAACGGCATCTACCTGCTAGCTCGATACGCGGCGTATCGTGCAGTCGATGACCATGCGGCTCACGCAAATCTTGCAGGACTGCTCGAAATGGCCATGCTGGAAATTGAACGAGTGTGTATGACGAATGTGGAGAGCTTGCCGCATCTTGCTTTCTGGCTATACAATACGACAATATTGCTACATCTCGCGCAGAGTGATAAGGCAGTGAAGCTCCTGTTGCAACAAGACGACTTGGGATTGATGGTGAAAGAGATGATCAATTCGTTGCAAGGTGAGTTCTGCGCACTATGAAGCTTAAGCCGATCTGACGCTATTTCTGATGCGTGGCACCTAGTCCATATCATTCGTTTGATCGAGACGAAACTAGACACCCTCATCGACTCTGCTTTGCTCGACTACGAATCCGTCGAAGAACCAGCCGTCAGGTTCGACGACGAATGGGCATCATCTACCTTTTTCCGGAATCTTACCTCCGGAAGCAAGAGCAGCAAACGCAACCCGCATTCGGCAAGCATCTTTGACATTGGTGTCTCTGGATCCTCGAAGAATGCTGCGGACGGCTTATCCGATATGTCGATTCCAGGCAAAAACAAGGATTCGCCAGCAAAGACTCTCCGACGTCCACGGTCTATCATGGATCTCGGGACGTCCGTTGCCGATTCTCTAAGAGCTGCATTATTCGACGATGCTGCGTCCCCATCAAACGTCATTCGGGTCTTATCCAGCACGCTTCTCGTGCTCCAAATATATTCAGTCAATCCGGCCTTTATCATCCAAATCTTCTCGCAAATCTTCGTGTGGCTGGCTGCGGAGACGTTCAATCGTATAATGAGTTCGGTCTCTGGCAAGCGGTATCAGTGTCGAAGCAAGGCGATGCAAATTCGGGTGAACCTTGAAGCAGTCGCGGAATGGGTCAAGGCGCAGGGCGTCTTGCCGGGAGACATCTTCAGACAGCAATTCCAGCGAGTAAATCAACTTTTGCGAGTAAGTGCAGGCGAGCTTTCGTCGGCTTCGTCTCGGCTGACATTCGAGCTTCGTGTACAGTGGCTACAATGCTCTTCTCAGATCGCGGATTTACACGTGATGATTTCCACCATTCAGCACCTCCCTGACGTGACCCCTCTGCAACTGCAGCGAGCCGTACGGGACTACCGTTATGAAGTCGGGGAGACGAGGATCTCTCAAGCTTGTCTGCAGCATCTTGGCCAGCTCCAACGAGACTGGGAGCATCGCCGTGTCAAGACGAGCATCGATAGAATACAAAAGGAGGTGGAAGCGCGGAGGTCCATGCGACGGTATGCAGGCGGCGCATACAGCGATGAAGAAGCCGACGGAGAAGACATGGGTCAAACACCGGATGTCAACAGTATTTTCGATCCCGCAATGGATTTAAATCAGTACAACCTCGCGCTTCCAGCACAATCGTCATCAGAGTTCGAGGACAGCCGGTACATGTTGCCTCTTTCCCTGCCACGGAATGCCTTGCTTCCTGCCTTTTTAGCAGCACCGGTTGCGATATCTGTACCAGGAACGCCACCAGACGTCGGCAATCCGACACAACGGCCAGTCTCCGCCTCTCCGACTATTGAACCGCTACAGTACAGTGTACGTAGGCCGAGCGAATTGCGCCACCTTCCCGACGACTTCTTGGACTGGTTGCAAAAGTCTGAAGCGCAAGATATCCCGTCAGGTCGGTTGCTTCGTTCAGTATCATCGCCAAACGGCATTGAAGACTCCGGGCCACAGCTTCCTCAATCGGTATCAGTACTCATCGCGACGCCTGAGAGAGCACTGCGCAAGACCTCCACGTCCGATCACATTCATGGCAAGAAGCAAGGAAGTCCTGTCACGCCCGCTTTCGCTCATCATGCTCTCGGTATAAGAGCCGGAAGTCGTACGAGTACGGACAACCTGGATCGTCCGATCCGGCTGCGACAGCTCTCGTCCTCATCGAACGGGCCCCCCTCTGGCAACCGAGCAGATGTGCCAACGCAGGCCGTCTCTCCTACAGCCGGACCTGAAAGCCCATTGCGGCATCGCAGTACTCAAGTTGGTAATACCAGCGCTGTGGGCGGCTTGCGACAGACATTCTGGTCGCCTCGAGCACGTCAGGCGAGCGATGTCTCACAGGATGGCTATGTCGACAGCAGTGATGAGGATCAGGACTTTCGAAATTGAGCTCTCTGCCATATGGACAATAAGATTATCTAACTAAACAATGTCGCTCTCGCTTTACCATTTAGAGCGATGAGGGAAGTCCGGATGAAGCTTTGAGCGCGTCGTTGGCCCAGCAGGGGCGTTTCCTGCGTACTCTTGCCAATGAAGTCGGGAGGGCGAGTTCTGCTTGCTGGGTAGAGGGTAGATCTCGGCAAATTCCTCCAAAAACGGATTGCTATCGAGAATATGGCTGCTCCTGGAGTGAGAACGGTCAACGCGACGTTCCGGCGTGTCGTTGTTATGGGATCTATTTTTTTTCCCTCGCCAACTCCATGGCCTCCTCTTTCGCACTATCCGATGCAGCGGCATCAGGCTGCGCCCGCTTTGGGTGACGGAGCGCTTCTTGTAAACGGAAGTCTCGGTACCTTTGGTTGTCATCGAGTCCGGCAGTGATGGCGTCTGCTGAGACAGGGCTGGTCACGGGTCGCGGAGGGTGTCGAGTATGGAGCGAATCCATTCTCAAATCCTCCGCTTGCACTCGAGGCGCTGGATCTTCCTCGTAATCCCTCGTACCTCCGCTCAGATAGGGGTCTCGAGGTCGGAACAAGTCATTGAGGGTCTGTCTAGATCCGAGCGGCGTAAGTCCTTTCGTCGCCTTCCAAATCCTTGCGCTTCATTTGACGGCTTGCACGAATCGGGAGAATCATCGCTATCGCAACTTTGCTGCCTAACTGAATGCAGAGCCGGCGGTCGAGAAGCTGTGCGCTGTCCGGAACCGCACGATCTGATCCTTTCTCTTCTTGGCGGAGCTGCGAGCATGTCGTCGCCATTCGAGCGGAAGCGCCTTCGGGCCGTTGTATGGCAGACGGGTTCTTCACCGTCGTCCCATGAGCTTTCCGAGTAGGCGCGAGCACGCTCTGAATGTGCATTTTCATGATGGTGACTTCTGCTTCGTGGATGCTGACATTCATGGCAATCCTGATGAATTTGGTTTCTGGTGCGCTCGCCACCCTCTCTGCAGGCTGAGGCGCAGCATGGACGTGCGTGGTCGGACCAAGGGCGACTGCTCTGAGAGTCCCTTTCAGGCGGGTCAGGATAAATGGTAGGCGCATATCCTCTTGAATTGGAGCCGATTGGATAGGCAGTGGCAAAGGCTGAAGGTGAAAGTCCGAATCCAATGGGGTGAGCAAAGGAGGTGGGAGGTAGGGTATCAGGTGCGCCTCCCGCATACGCGTACAGCCCACTGTCGTATCCGTTGATTCCTCCAACTTGTTCTGCAGTTGGGAAATAGCGTTGAACATGATGACTTCTGTAGGCCGGGTGTTCCGAGTGGATACTGGCCTTGTACGGATAGTTTCGGGTGGCAGAAGCGAGAGAGTTGTGTTGTACCCATGGGTCTAGCAGGAATCGTGCGAAGTTGCAGAATATTCAGCTTAGTTTCCCGCAGATATCCTGGAACCTACTGGCGAGACCACTGGGCAAGACTGCACCAGGTGTTCTTTCCTCGGCGAACGAAATTTCGGCGGGCGGCGGTGCCCGTGACATCATTGACAAGGCAGGGTGCGGATGACCCACGCCCAGGGCGAGAGGTCCTGGCCTCGGCGGGAGAGCATGGCTCGCAGGGAAGGGAGAGATCAGGATTGGTGTTGGTCGGGTTCGGGAGAATGGAGCTGGGTACAGATCGACCGGCATCTCCTGTATGTCAGTAGTGATATCCCGGAAGGTTTTCGCGTGGCGTAACGATGTAAACGTTTGCTTTGCGGTTAACAAGCAGTAGTGAGCGCTCAGAGTATAGATGGTGTGGCCTTTGGAGATGGTCCCATTCATTCGGACAGGTACGTCATGACATGCGCGAAGAACGCATTTCAAAATGCCTTTCATTGCAGCAAAAGGGTCATTGGGTGAAAGGAGGGCATTGTGAATCAGTTGAGATGGGCACAATGGCTGAAAGTATCGTCACACCTCTTGCAGAAACACTGTCATCTGGCTCTGACGAAGCTTGTGGTACAGTAAGTCCTAGACTCATGGTACAGGACAGAGATTATGACGCAATGCATGACTTGCATAGACATCTTACTATCTAACTAGTGAATCCCGCCAATGCTTCCAGATCCGACTTTTCCGATGAACTATCGACGAGTGATCGCAAGAATCCTTCTGGGTTGGACAAGAGTGCTTTAGGTGTGTCGTACTCTAACACTTTCCCGTCACTAAGAACCAGAATTTTGTCGTAGTCCATGATGGTACGAAGTCGGTGTGCAACAGTCAAGATGGTGACGCCATGCAACTTCCGGATGGCCTGCTGCACTCGTTGGTCCGTGTCAAAGTCGACAGAAGCTGTTGGCATTCGAACTCGAGTCAGCGCTTAGATGCTCATGCACATCCATTGATATTCACCTGTTGCTTCATCGAGGATCAGGACTTTGCTTTTGCGCACCAAGGCCCTGGCTAGGCTGACAAGTTGCCGTTGACCCTGTGATTGGAACATTAAGCCGACAGGCTCACTTGGTGCGTTTTTCAGACTTACTTGCGATAGATTGCTTCCTCCGCTTGTGATTTCAGACTCCAAAGTCAACTTGGCACAGCTGTCATTGAAGGAACCGGCGGTCTCGCTATAAGACCCGAGGCCTGAAATTTGCAGTGCATCCTGCAAATCCGCATCATCGTATTCATCGAATGGGTCCAGATTGCTCCTGAGGGTACCGGCCAGCAATACCGCCTCCTGGGGAATTGAGACAACGTTGCGACGGAGCGACTCGAGGTTGAGTCTTTGGGTGTCTTGACCCGAGATGCGTATGGATCCCTCTAGCGGAATGAGTCTCAGAAGGGCTAGCGTCAGCGTCGATTTACCAGACCCCGTCCTCCCAATCAAGCCGACGCGGGAGCCTGAGTCGATGTGCAAGGAAATATCCTTCAAAACGAGGGGCCCTTTTTCAAAGTAGCGCGCTGAAACCTTGTCGAAGACTATGTCTCCCGAAGTCGGCCATGATGCGGGAGGTCGGTTCTGAAGGGTGGCTGCCGGTTCACTGTCTATCGAGAGGAATTCGTTGATTCGCTCGATGCTGTTGCACTGAACCTCGAATTCGTTTGACCCCTTGACCCACCATAGGATTATTTCCGAAACCGAGACAGCTTGATTGAGTCCGAACCCAATGAGGATAGAGTCGTAACTATTGGACCCAAACACGAGATAGTAAGCAAGGCCAGCAGAAAAGACTGCGCCTAGGAGATCGATCCGAATGTTGATCCATCGGTTTAGGTTGTACATCGAGGTTGCACATTGAGTGTAATGGTCCGCTCGCGCCTGAAGCTGCCGTTGAACTTTGGTTTCGGCGCCGTATGCACGAATAGAGGTGATACCCGAGATGGCAGCCGCGAATTGCGAATACAGTGGGCTCTTCGCGTTTGACGACTCGCGCTTCACGTCCATCTGCGCGCGAACATAGAACTCGCCGACTACACCGCCGATCACGCCGACAGCGAGCGCCAAAGGTGCAAAGGCGGGCACCATGTAGATCAACAAGACGAACTTGAGTACGAGGGTGACTGTCAATTCAGACACCTGCTGGAAGACTCGCGGGAAGACCGAGTCACAGCTCTTGATGTCCTTGGTGAAACGGGAAAGCATGTTTCCCGTCGGCGTGATGTCCAGCCATCGTAGCGTTGAACCGAGTACGGCGTTAGTCATCCGCTGGTGGAGATCCTGAGAAGCGCGAAGGCATCCGAAAGTCCAAAGCAAGGTCGAGGCGTTGTATGAGCAGGCTTGCAGAAACATGAGCAACACGTAGATCCCCAGGTAGAAAAGGATTGACACTTGAGAAGGATCGGTACCTTCATAGGCTCGCGACCAGATTCCCAGCCAGTAGTTGCAGTAAGCGAAGAGTATCTCGCCGGCAAGGATGATGCCAAAGTATAGCGTCCAGAAAAATATTCCACCAGCAGAAGCGAAGTACTGCAAAATGGTCCTTCTGGAAACCTTTCCTCGAGCCTTTTCCTCCGCAACCATGAGCTTCCCTAAAGCCACCTGATCGGTCGATTCCTGTGGAGCAGACAAGTCGGACGAGTCAGTTGAAAGAATGGCGCTAGCGGTCTCCGAGCTGGTGCCTGAACCTGTCGCGGACACGGCTTCCAGAGAACCGACGACGCCGTGATCGGATATTTGGACCATGCAATCCGAAACCGGCTTCATCAGACCGACATGATGGGTAACACAAATGACAGTTCGACCTCTGAGGAGTTCACCTTTGAACAAATTATCGACGATGAACTTGGTTGTATGCAGATCGAGCGCGGCGAGGACATCGTCGAGGAGTATGATTTGAGCAGAGGAGTAGATCGCTCGTGCCAAACTTATACGTGCTTTCTGACCGCCACTGTAGGAGCAGAGATGTTCAATACCAAGGATAGCTGCGCAACCAACGTACTGACCTAGCGGTGAGGCCTTTTTCACCAAGCTCTGTTAGATCTCCAGCCTTCCACAGCTTGAGGTCCGGAAGGAGTGCACATTGGCGCAACACGGCACGATACCGGGTCTCATCGTACGAAGCCCCAAACAGGATATTTTCTTTGACCGTGCCTTCCATAACCCAAGCTGTCTGTAAACACAGGGCTACACCTTTTTGTCGGGGAAGCGAGACCGCAGCCTGTGGACTTTGGGCCAGTACATCCATCTCGCCGAGAAGAGCCCTGAGTAGTGGGGAAAATGGTGAGCGTTGTCTTCTTGCTGGAATCGATGGGTAAGGCTCACATCAGCAGGCTGCTCTTTCCGCTTCCTGTCGGTCCCGTCACGATTGTCGTTTGGCCAGAAGGGAACTTAATGGAACCGACTATCAGACGGAACTCGTTCTTTGTCGGGCTTTCATCATCTCCTTCGGCATTGTTCCACACAAAGTCGCAATCACGGATGGAGATCTCGTTCCCGCGGTCCTCTTCAGCTTTAACAACAATGTCCTTGACGGTAGTCTCGTCCAGGCTGAGGCGAGCCAAGAGGCAAGTGTTGCGTAAAAACTCGTCGAAACGTTGTAGCGAAACGTGCACGGTAATGAGCTTGTATGTCTGATCGACAAGAAGATGCTGCATCATCCGGAGCATGTCGAAAACGCTGATTGACGAGAAGACTTTTGCGGCCGTGAGAGGCTTCTTTTCGACGCCAACGTAGAGCCCGTAGGCCAGACCCATAGGAAGAACTGGCGCGCAAAACACTACAGTCGAGATGAGGGCCTGGAGGATTTTGGTCTTCTTGATGGCTCTGATTTCAGCGTCACGGCGCTCGGACAGTTGCTGCTTTACTTTGCTTTCCCACGCAAACGTCTTGACCAGACGCACAGTGGTTAAAGCCTCCGTAACGGCTTGTACGCGTTTGTCTGTGAATCTCATCACATCTTTCTGCGCCGTGTTGAGTAAATTGGCGAGCATGCCGGGCAACGGGAATATAAGGAAGCTGGCGGCCATTCCGACGAGGGCAGACCATGACAGGATCTGATACAGAAAGAGCGTTCCCAAGATCATTTGAAGTGGGCCATACACGACGAACAAGAACAATTCTCTTGCTTCCATGATTTGGTCGATATCGGCTGACATGAGGGTTGAGATCCTTCCGGCAAGGCTTGCTGCCTTCTCGGGCTTCTCGAAAGATGAAGAGTTTGCTTGAGCAGCCTCTGTCTTGTCGTCTTCCAAAGCGGCCGGCGCTTCTGTTGTCGCGGCTTCGGTGATGTCATGACCCTTGGCAGGTTGCCCTTCCGTCAGATCGGGAATTAGTTCTGGTTCAAGAGCCGAGGCCGGGAGAGTTCTGGACGACTCGTCTTGCATTTTGATTCGAAGAGCGTGTCGGAATAGTAGCTGCGTGAGGATGCTTTCAAGGCGGAGTACGGTTGTCGTCTGAGTTGATAAAAAACTGCTCATCAGAAGGATTCTGTGCTGCTTTTTACCCTTCAGACTTGACTTACACTGACGAGGCTATAACACTGCGTTACAAGACTTCCGAGCACCGGACCGATAAACAACAAGGCAATCCAAATCCATGGCCGGAACGTGGCGCCTTCTCCATTGTTCTGCACGTAGCTGAACGTCCGAGATATGATCAGCTCAGCGTGTGCCAGTCATCGGTCTGCTCTTGACTAACGTTAAGAGTCGCTCAAGCGCGATTGGCGACAAAAACTCGGCTACAGCCTTGAGAACCATTGTGCCCGCCATAGCGACTGCGGGGCCCTTGAAAGCGGCGAGAATGTTGATCCATAGCGATCTGTCCTTGAGGTCATGCTCTTTTCTCGAGACAGGGTCGATGACGGGCATATATTCCGCGTCAAGACGGTCTGACCGATCGGAGGGACGAGGCGGCGGGAGATCCTTGGCGCTGAACGTAGAGGCTTGACGAGATGCACGGATGATGGTGGGATCCATGAAGGAATAGAAGGCTCGTGAGAAGATGGAAGCGGTAAGCTGAGGGTGAGGAGTGAGATCGTTGAGTGGACACTCTTGCGCGGCCTCGTCCAGACCGGTCGAAACTGCCCCCCTCAATTCCGCTATGGCGGGCTGAGGTTGAAATCCAGGAACAAAGACGGCAGCAATCGAAATGCTCGCAAACACGGCTGAAGTTGTCCAGCGGGGTTCCGGCATTGCGAAGGGCCAGTAGGTTGCAGCAGGGTAGATGTCCCGGTAAGCGGTGCATAAGAAGATTACAAGCAGGAGAGCGGTGATTGTTGAAGACACCGCTTGCCGACTCCTGGTATGTCGGCGATTCAGGATGAGGTAGGCGCTTGCTGGAAGCGCAGCGGCCTTTATGAAAGAGACAAGGATTCAGCGTTTTGTCCATGTACGCAAGAAGACAACCAAAGCTTACCAGACAAGCAGCATAAGTAGCCTGGGCTTGCCAGGTACCCAAGGCGGACCAAAGTATGACATCGAACCGGTGCGGCAGCTCTCCATCATGATACGACCCTGCTGACTTTTTCGCATATATCGTAGAGTAGACTTGAAGCCCAAAGGCTGAGGCGGTCGACACCGTTCGTACTACCTCGTACACGACACCACTGGCAGTCACTTTCGGTCTCGTAACATCGGTTGAGTCCTCCTCGTCGAGCGGAAGGTGGATTGGGCCATGAGCGGGCATGATCAGTCGTGGTGTTTGCGTGTCGCGGTCTGTCGGAAAGGTGAGTCTGTTCCGGGCGGCGGGGCTAAGTCTGCGTAGAGGTCGGGTGATACGACTTGTGTCGTTGCTGTCTGTTTTCGTCTCGTCAACTTATTGAGGGTATATAAAACTGAATCGCGTGAGACTAAACGTCCAGCGAGACTCCGTCTCTGCGGGGATGATCAAGCGGAGACGATGTTGACAGGGCTGTGTCGGTACCGAACGATTGCTAGGCCGGAAGTCGGCAGCGCGTTCAGCCTGAATAGTCTTTTGTTCTCGCATTTCGAAGTTCCTGTATCGTATGGGTGAGATGATATCTCGACTCGTATACATCTCGTATACCCTTTCACAAGTCAAAGAATTGAGGTGGACCACATGGTGATACTGATTCGGCATCTTCGGCCCAGCTTCCGATATACACTCGATCGCGAAGCTGACCTGAAAATAGAATATCTGGCCAGCTCTCGCTCAAGGGTATAAAGATAAGAACGGATTGCGACAGCTATTGCGACCGACAGCTCGACTGACAGCCGGCACGGATCTCGCCATCAGCGTGCCGCCAGTACGCCAGCGTTCCCGCTTCGTACCTCGCCCATCACCGATCACCGATTCATCACCTCGTCTGGCATGCATATGATTATGGTATGCATTTGAACTTGGTCGTAGGCATATTTAAGGTTCTCTCCGCATGGTGCGCAGCTTGGATCATCATTGTGAAGACGGAACCCTCCGTAATGTCGTTATCCTATGGCGCGGGGGCGGCTCTGGTCACAACGCCCATCAGGCCAATTGTAGCTGCCGGGCAAACGACCGGCCGTGAGTATAACGACTCTTATATCAAGACACGACAAAACAAGTATGTACAATCATGGCAACAATTTAGCCACGCGAAAACACCTCATCTTTTCCTTTGCTGCCTGAGAGTGATTGTTGATCTGCCCGAAGAATGCCTTGCTCGCATCCTTCATTTTTAGCTCGAACGGTTGGTTGATGTCGGTCAGCTCTGCCTGTCGAAGCTTGTCTTCTAGGCAGGAGGCTTCCATCGAGGCGAAATCCTCCAGGGCGCGAGATGTCGAAGTTTTCGGACTTGCGGATTCGTAGCCGGAGTCCGGCGGTGACGTGGCACCGTGTGCGGAACGCCTTCTGCGTATCGATGAGACTTGCTTCTCGTCATGGTGCTGATGAGCAGTACGAGGCTTGATAGACCAGGTGCGAAGTAATGCAGGTCCTCCAGGCTGCGCGGGCGGTGTGAGCAACGTCTCTATCAACTGAGGAGCATACGCACATGTACGTCCAGATATCCTCCCACATCGACGATGTAACCATCGATCAGTAGGAACACAGCACCCTCGTCTGACTCCATCTCTCGCGCCAAATCCGCTTTTGTCCATTGTGGCAAGGTGGTCTCGTCTCTCGGGAGTTCGCTATGTGGTATTTGCGATGTAAGACGGTCGGCGTGGAGGCGATGAACATGGGCACGAGCTTTGAGGATCTCGCTCTCTGGTGTTGTGGCTATCGTTGGGACGAAAGGAGTGTATTTGTGTAGAGCCGAAATGATCCACTTCGTCGGGTCCCAATCACTTAAGGCAAATAGTTAGATCGAGGTATACGCAAGTGCCGTCAAGGCGATACTTACGCAGGGTGAGGCCCATTCCTGAAGTCCTTGCTGAAGACAATGAACAGGCAGGTGAGCTATCACGTATACCAAGGTTGATGAGCGACTCACGGAAAGGCATGATGGAAACTGCAAACGGATGACAGTCAGACATCGTAGGCTCTATAGAAAGCGATTCACTCACTTATGGTTTCCCTCTCCGCTAGTCAAGACTGCAAGGAGCTGGGAGATGGAAATGAACAACGAGCGTACCGGCACAGCGGACCTGTGACACCTACATAGTTGCCTCGAGCGCTAACTTCTTCCGTGTACGGCTGCAGCCCGGACCAATGCGCCAACGAGTTGATGCAGAAGGTGGTGTGCCTTGTTTGCAATCAGACAGAGATTCATATCTCTTGGACCGGATTACAGACTTACCAGATCAGCAGTCTCGCAACAAGGCCTCCCCAAATGTATCCGCCCATGGCATCATTCCAACCGAATTTCGCTATGAGTGTCGGCAACACGAGTCCCGAGAAGAGCGCGATGCTGATGTAGTGCCTGTGCTGGAAGACGACGACTACGCCGCACGAGGTATCAGTAAGTTACTGTAACGACGTTCGTGAGACGTACCAGGATCGCTCTCCAGATCCTCGCGCTCAATCAGCTTCATTCTGCTGTATTTTGGCTTGAAGAAAATCCATCCACAATGCGCAAACCATAGTCCCTTCGTTGCGGAATACGGATCGTGCTCCGGCGAATCCGTGAATCTAGAATGCAGGGATTGTCAGGGGTTCTGAGCATCTGGACAGGATTATACCATGCTTACCTGTGATGTAACCGATGCCTCAAGACCCACCACTTTGCGCTTCCCTGGAAACCCATGCTGGCCATCCAAGCTAATACGATTCGAAGAGGCATGGTTGCTGTATATGCGCGATGTGACCAAAGCCGATGATAGCCTGCCGGGATATCTTGAGCATATGTATCTCGATTGACACGATGGCATTGTACGACTTACCCAGTGTCACGCTGTTGGTGCCAGGGAGCATCGCTTAGTGCCATTTGCAGAGGAGGACGGCGACTTGTCTGCTTACCCAAAACTTGCCAACTGCCAACTGACGAAACACAACAGCCAAGTCTTCCACGAGAGGCTCGTCGGAGGAGCGAGGAATATCATTCCGTAAAAGGCCATGATATGTGCACCTAGAAATGAACACGTGCATTAAGAGATCCCGCTGAAGAATACGCTCTCATAAGACATACCGATAAAAAAGATGCCGTTGCTCCACCAGATTTGCGGCTTCTCCTTCTTCACGGTGGTCGATCCGTCAGGATCCATAGGGAGAGTTCCTTCTACTTCCATCGTTCCACTTCAGAGATATTGTCCGTGATCCTCAAAATCTATGTCGATAAACCGTGAATTGCTTGTGCTTCCCGAACCCTTGAGATACGTATGATGAATGAGCGTAGATTGGAGGAGTCCGTGATGTTGCGTTTTCTGAGTGCTGAAAGGTAAGCACGATTGGTGAAAGGTGAGTGCAGCTTCCGGATGACGAGATGAATGCAGCGTGCAGATAACGACCGTGAATTCGTCACGACTTCTGTTTCCTGTACCGGGGCGAAGAATCGGAGTTGTCTTGGTGGGCTTCTGGTATCGTTAGGCTGGATCCTGGCTGACCCAAGCTTCAGAATTCCGATGTCAATGTCTAAGGCCTGGACGGCCGAGACGATGACACCGGCGACTGTTCATCCTCACCGCACGATCGATGCTTCGGTACACTCTCGGTCGACGCCGTTCGCTTCCGAACATTACGAAGCAGTCTAGCTCGCGGAGCCTCATAGGGGTGACTACCGAGTTTTCGATGGCATTTTCTTCTGCTTCATCAACCAATCCTGCATGCTGATAGGGATTCTCGGAGGGCAAAGAGTGTAGTGAAACGGAGAGGTCTTTTGACGAGGTACCTTGTGTCGAAGCGAAGCCGCGTTTGGGAGAAGAACCTTGGATTCCTGCCACCACAGCGTGCTGAACGTGTTGCTCGTCGTGTATCGCACCGAACCTCACAATCGCTCTTCCGACCGCTCAACTGGAGCCACACCGCATAACTAGCGACATCCACACTCAGAACTGGATACGCTGCGGATAGCACATGGCAGATGACATCGGGATCAATAACCCTGCGACTCGCTATATGCAGCCGCCAGCTCCGGAATACCTAAGCATATGGCCTTTCGACACGACGTAGCACAGCTTACATGACATCCGGAACGTCGTGTTCCATTGACATTCACCTCGTACAATATGTCCCATAGTTCGGGGACGTCAGGTACACATCAGGCAGGCTTCCGCGCTTCATATCAGACCACTTGAGCCATCTGTCCATATCCTTACCTAATGTCCACCAATCTCGGAGCGAAGAGCCGATGCAACAAGATCAACAACATGGTTCGACTTCTCGGTTTGCTGCCGCAACGGCAAAACGCGCCGCGCCCCCAAAAAGACGCGATTTCCTTGAGCGCGAGCGTGCAGCGTTGCCATGGTACGATATTGCTTGCATTCAATGCTGCTGTCGACTATACGAAGTTGTTTGGAAGCCCATAAATTGTCCTAAGACTCCATCGTTCAATCTCGTATACCACTCATCAACTGTAGTGGAGTATCTATCCGGTCAATCTCAATTCGCCCATCATGTCTTTCGAACGACCTCAAAATGTTGGTATTCTCGCCATGGAGATGTACATGCCCAAACGAGTGAGTATCGTGAATATGACAGCGTTACGGCGTAAGGCTCACATTTTCCCTCAGTGCATCTCCGAAGAAGACCTTGAAGAATTCGACGGTGTCGCCAAGGGCAAGTACACCATCGGTTTGGGTCAGGAGTTCATGGCATGTACCGACGACCGAGAGGACATCAACTCGTTCGCCCTTTCCAGTAAGCTCAGGAATACGCTCACAGCACATAACGCTGAATTCTTCTATAGCTGTGAACGGCTTACTGCAAAAGTACAACATTGACCCGAAATCTATCGGACGTCTCGATGTCGGAACCGAGACCATCATCGACAAGTCCAAGTCTGTCAAGACCGTCCTCATGGACCTCTTCGCCGCTTCTGGAAACACCGACATCGAGGGTATCGATTCCAAGAACGCCTGTTACGGTTCGACCGCCGCGCTTTTCAATGCCGTCAACTGGGTTCAGTCCGAATCATGGGACGGCCGAAACGCCATTGTCTTTGCCGGTGACATTGCCATCTACGCTGAAGGTGGTGCCCGACCCGTCGGTGGTGCTGGTGCCTTTGCGTGCTTGATTGGACCTGACGCTCCCCTAGTCATTGAACCCGTACATGGCACCTACATGACCAACGCGTGGGACTTCTTTAAGCCGGACCTCTCAGCTGAATACCCAACCGTCGATGGACCGAGGACGATCGAATGCTACTTGGGCGCCTTGGACAACGCCTACAGCCGATACAGGGAAAAGTACGCAAAGCGATACTCTGCTCCGTCGGCCAAGAAGCACTTGACCAACGGACACTCCGCACCAGACGCCAAGGAGGCCGCGGAAGAGGCGACCAACGGTGTTAACGGTCATCAGGAGGGTGTTCAGGTTCAGGTCAATGCAGACAGCTTTGACTATGTTCTCTTCCACTCGTGAGTGCGCAGATGAGATGTCTTCGATATCTGGGCTGACTCGGTGCCCAGTCCTTACGGCAAGCTGGTGCAGAAGGGCCACGCCAGGATGTTCTTCAACGACTACCTCGCCAACCCGGATGCAGCAAAGTTCGAATCGATCCCGAAAGAGTTCGCTCAGCTCGAGAAGGAAAAGACGTTCACCGATAAGACTGTCGAAAAGGCGTTCATTGCGCTCGCCAAGGACCACTACAAGAAGTCTGTCTGGCCCGGAACCGACTGTGTCCGACGATGCGGTAACATGTACACCGCATCGCTGTATGGTGGTTTGGCCGCTTTGCTTTCCAACGTCTCCTCGGAAGAGCTGGTGAGTGGAGATCATGCCGTTGGTTGATGATATCGTTAACGATATCGCGTCCGCTTCTATTAGCAAGGCAAGCGATTAGGTCTCTACGCTTATGGATCCGGCTGTGCCGCGTCCTTCTACGCCATGCGAGTCAACGGCTCGACAACAGAGATTGCGCAAAAGATGGACCTGTTGAACAGGCTGGCCAGCATGAAGGTTGTCCCTTGTACCGAATACGTGGATGCGCTCAAGGTATGCTCACTCGTTTGAGATTCGTTTCCGGTAAATAGCCACTGACCCGCAGTCATCTTCTTTCAGCTCCGAGAGAAGAACCACAACGCCGTAAACTATACCCCCGAGGGAAGCGTCGCAAACATTTGGTCAGGCGCTTACTATCTCGATCACATTGATCACATGTACAGGCGTACATACAAGGTTGCGCCTTAAAGCAATTGTAATATACAGAACATGCTTATATCTACTGTATAGCGGGATGTGATCGGTCCATGTAGGCTGATTCGTACTAGCTCTCGTACTTTCCCATCAAAGGTCCCGTGGTGCGGCCATTCTTTCCCTGAATTTCGACATGCCTCTACGAGAACTCCACGCACCTGCGTTCGAGCGTCTAGCCTAGCTACTTGGATCCTGCTCCGGGAACGCCGAGGTCCAGCACAGAAATCAGTCAGACTTGGCCTTGTCGCCGCTCCCGCCGCTGATCTGTGTCCAGCGTGTGAATGCAGCTGCTTGAACGCCTTCCGTGAACTTCCCGCGGGATCAAATCCGCGTTTCAGAATGTTTCATGCTTCCATCAATCCTCTTTCTGCCCCAACTTGCTCCTGGATGTCAACTGGCTCTTCAACGACCTGGCCTTGATCACAGTGATTTGGCGGACTCTCTGTCAAGTACAGTCGAAAATGCAAGTCGGCTCGAGGCATGGGTCGTCTGATCAAAGAAAGGGAATCAGCGGACCGTGAGTCTCTCGATTGCATCAACACGTGTAGAAGATGGCAATCTCTCAGGATGAGCACTGTATATCCTTAAGGACCTGAGAAACTGCCAGAGGCTCCATAAAGGTCTTCCAAGGCAACGTCCGGGCGATGTACTTGTCGGTACTGTCGAGTCTCCAAGACTTCCTGGATGATCTGACCTGAGCATGTCAGCGTCAAGGCGCACTCACTTATCAGCTGTGCTTCATCAACGTCCGTTGGATGCATTTCAAGGAGGCTTGGTGCATGGAGTAAAGGATGTTTTTTTAGAAGCTGAATAGCCGTACTCAGGTAGAAAACGGCCAACAAACCTGATCGCTACATCACTAGGGAATGATCAGAGGGCTCCACGAGTGAGTCGCCCGGTTACGCTTGAATATATAGCTAGCTTGTCACCTGTGACCCGTCACAGACTCTGCTCAGGTATCCCCTGCTGTCACTAGGTCTATTCGCAACGTCTTATCGACATGGCGCCCGTCAACTACCCCGAACTCGTCGTTCCAGCCGTCATCGCTCTGTTTTGTGTCCTCTACGTATTACCATGGCACATCCGCGTTCGAAACCTCGCCACTCTCAGTATGACGTTCTGGATGGCGAGTATCAATCTTACCCATATCATCAACCGTAAGTCATACTCAAGCGAGCGACCCACAATACGCCGCTGACGGTTCATCAACATTCAGCCCTGCTTTGGAACTCTGATGTTGAGAACAAAGCACCTGTATGGTGCGATATCAGTGAGCATGCATCAATCATGCCAAGGGTCCATCCTCAAACCACTGGCACTTGAACTTCAGCCGCCGCCTTGACTGTCGGCTACAATTACGGACTTCCTCTATCACACCTGCTTCTTGCACGTCAATTGGAAGGCTTGACGACCCTGCGCAAGCGATCAGTCCTGTACGACGACAGACTCAAGAAGACCAGAATGGTAATCGACTGGTCCATGGCTGTCGCCCTTCCCATCATCGGCATTTTGCTGCACTTGACTCAACAGGTAAGTGTTCGGAGCAACCGTTAACTACCGCTTCACCGGCTGATATCTTTCGTGACACGTACAGGAACGTCGATTCTACATCATTGAAGGTGCGGGGTGTATGCCAGCTACCTATTGGAACGCATGGGGCGTACTTGCGATGGCATTCGTGCCGATTGCAATTGCAATTGCGGCCCTTATCTACACGGGTATGTACCTTCGCAGCGAGTTGCCCGGTCACAGTTCTTGATGATGTCCATCTTTTGAACCAGTGATGGCCTTGGTCAACATCTATCTTCGACGACAAGGTATGCTTTCAATGGTGTCTGCAGACTCGTCCGTCTCTCGCAATCAGTTCCTTCGTCTCTACGTCGTAGCCCTTGCCGAGATCGGTACCTGCGTGTAAGCCGCCTCCTTTATCGCAAGAGTTTCTTAAGGGCTCACCTCTTGCTCCTGCCTGAACAGGATTCGAGCCATCTTCAACCTGATATCGTACACTAGCGGTCCCTCGCCCTTGAGCAAGAATCAACCGCCGAAACCTATTGCCCTCGACGTCATAGGTTACGTGCCGAGAGATCAAGTCACCGACGGTCAATGGCACGTCATACTGCTTCAATGGTACACGGTCACCGCTTGTTCTGTCGTCTTCTTCTTCTGCTTCGCTACTGGTGAGTCTGACCTGGTTTCCGGTACCGGTCGCGACTGCGTTGCATATCGACTGATACTGTCGAAACAGGTTCAGAGACTATCAGGTTCTATCATCGGGTATTAAGGGCGATATTCCCTTGTATACCCGAACGAAAGCCACCCAGCTTTGACACGCTTCATACCGCCAGGTAAGCCGGCAAGCAAGGCTATCCGAACTTGACTAATTTGCCTTCTCTCCCGCTACTTCAGTTTATCCGGGTTCTCCAGCAAACCCCCGCTTTCCACCTTTGCGTCTTCTAAAAGAGACACCAAGATTGAATACGGTGATGTGGTCGCCCTGAATTACGCCGCAACACCTACCAAGGAGGATGGCCCTGCTCTCGGACACTACGCGGAGAGTGAACCGCAAACACCGAGTACCGGTCTCAACCCATCTCGACGTCCCTCGGACCATGATGAGGACGACGCTTCACCCATTGCGCCCATGCGTCCCATAGCAGCCAAGACCAAGAAAGCCCTCGGTCCGGAAGACTTCGAACTTGATCTCGAGTCCGGCAGACAGCGTGCAGTGAGGCTTGACAGTGTCGGGATCGACGAAGATGGCGAGAGGCGACAAAGGACTGTCAGGCACTCCCAAATGCCTTCAAAGCTGTCTAGTTAGGTGTCTTGAGATGGAAAGTCCGGGGACTAGGGTCAAAGGGAGGAACACTTCAGCCTGCGACGGAAAGATCGGCGATGCTGCTGGTATGCTTCATATTCGTCTCCACGTCTTGCGAATCCACCTCTCTTGCTTCTTGAATATGTAACAAAGCCGTATCGAGTCAGATACTTAGGATACCTCGGAGCGCTATGCTACTATACTATTGTTTCTAGTCGCAACAGAAGTGTGTCCCGTCTGTCGCTGTGTTCACTTTGCACTGCTCTTCTAGCTTGCCCCTCTCAAATTGCATCTCCTTACGCCTTGTACAATGACCACGTCTTTCTGCGCTTTGGATCTTTCGAGTACTGCTTGAACATAGAGAGCTGCGTGGGGACACCATTCAAGTCGTGACTCCTCTATAGCCTATGGGTGTACTTAGCGGATGACCCGAAACTTCAGCTTCGTGATGACGCAAGCCTTCGTTCCCTTGATTCGATCGCCTTCGTAGGCTCCTCCATGTCATCCTCGTCATCTCTTGCAATCATGTCTTTGAACCTTTGGCAGGACATGCTCAACACATAGCATTCATGATATTTGGTGACAACTTCCTCGAGGCCATCAAATGATTTTTGGAATTTCTCGGAAGAATCGCAAGAATCGCCTCGAGGCGTTCATCGGCTCAGAAGCGACAAGGCGACCTCCTTTCGGGCGCGAGGCAGCGTGCTCCGTCTGAGCATTGTCGTGGCGACGGTTCGCAAGGAGCTTCGCAGGTCATAGCAAAGAGTGCTCACCTTGGCAACACTCCTTTGTAAGCGTGCTGTCACCTACGCCACAAGTACGGGTTCAGACCCGACCCCGGCACGAGGCAAAGTGGCGGTTCTCAAAAAGGAGGTCGCTGCGAAAGCTGGTAAGAATGTACGGTCCATTTTTGCATCCGAAGCCGAAGCCGAAAAGAGTTTTGGGTCGGGTAATTGCTGGTCGGGTCGGCTGGGGCATCGGCAATAGCGCTGATCTCATTAGTGGAGGCGTAGCCTGTGGCGTCTCGTCGGGTTTCGATGGAGCATGTGGGCTGAATTTCCATGTATATAGTGACTGGCACTGCACCTTGCCACTTGCGCCATTCGAGTGTATTCATCCTACTATACCTGTTATCATGCCCGTCGCTACTTCTGGACCCAGGACTCTCTACGACAAGGTCTTCGACGACCATCTCGTCTACAGCGGTGAAGGCGATACCCTCATCTACATCGACAGGCATCTGGTTCACGAGGTCACATCACCCCAAGCTTTCGAGGGGCTGTAAGTATTCTTCCATGCCTTGCCAATGCAGGATTTTCGTTGACTCTTGTCGCAGGCGAAACGCAAAGCGACCAGTCCGACGTCCCGATTGCACTCTTGCCACCGTTGATCACAATATCCCGTAAGTAAACTACGGCTGCGTTCGTGCAACAGGAACTGATCTCTCCCATGACAGAACATCATCGCGAAAGTCCTTCAAGAATATTGACACCTTCATCGCCGAGCCCGATTCAAGAGCACAAGTCGGAGCTCTCGAGCACAATGTCAAGGAGTTCGGCCTGACCTACTTCGGTATGGGCGACCGTCGTCAAGGCATCGTTCATATCATTGGCCCTGAGCAAGGCTTCACTCTTCCGGGTACCACTGTCGTATGTGGTGACTCGCATACGTCCACCCATGGCGCCTTTGGTGCCCTCGCCTTCGGTATCGGAACATCAGAAGTCGAACACGTACTTGCAACGCAAACTCTGCCGCAAAAGAAGAGCAAGAACATGCGGATCAACGTTGAAGGTGAATTGGCACAGGGTTGCAACTCGAAGGATATCGTTCTGCACATAATCGGTGTCATCGGTACCGCTGGTGGAAACGGCGCCGTGATCGAATTCTCGGGATCGACCATCCGAGCGCTGTCGATGGAAGCCAGGATGTCCATCTGCAACATGTCCATCGAGGGTGGAGCCCGAGCAGGAATGATCGCACCGGACGAGACCACGTTCAAGTACCTCGAGGGACGGCCGCTTGCACCGAGAAAGGACAACGGGGAATGGGATCAGGCTGTCGCTTACTGGAAGACTCTCACCAGTGATCCTGGAGCCCACTACGACGTCGAAGTCGAGATTCGAGCGGAAGACATTGCACCCACAATTACCTGGGGTACTTCTCCTCAAGACACCGTCGCCATCACCGGTGTTGTTCCGAACCCTGCGGACGCCAAGGACCCGATTCGAAAGGCTGGTATGGAGCGAGCCCTGCAGTACATGGGCCTCGAGCCCGGAGTGGAGATGGAAAAGGTCAAGATCGACAAGGCTTTCCTCGGTTCATGCACCAACGGACGAATCGAGGACTTGCGATCGGCTGCACAGGTCATTTCCGCGCGCGGCAAGGACGCCAAGGTTGCAGAGGGCGTCTACGCCATGGTCGTTCCCGGTTCCGGTCTCGTCAAGCAGCAGGCCGAGGCGGAGGGCATCGATGTCATCTTCAAGAAGGCCGGATTTGACTGGCGAGAGGCCGGGTGCTCAATGTGCCTCGGTATGAACCCTGATCAGCTGTCGCCGCAAGAACGATGCGCATCGACATCGAACCGAAACTTCGAGGGCCGACAGGGAGCTGGAGGTCGAACGCATTTGATGTCGCCGGCTATGGTTGCAGCTGCTGCCATGACCGGATACCTCACGGATGTGCGCAAGATCCTTGGCGACAATGTGTCGCAGCAGTCGGACATCAAGATTACCCATGCTTCTGAATACTTTGACGTCGCCAAGCCAGCTCCCAACCCGATTCCCAAGGAGGTCGCAGACGGCGAGCACAACGCGCCCCTTCCAGAAGACGAGAACGCTTCTGCCGGTCTCCCGAAATTCACCGTTCTCAAGGGCATCGCCGCTCCCTTGTCGATTCCCAACGTCGATACCGACATGATCATTCCCAAGCAGTTCCTCAAGACTCTTGAACGAACCGGTCTCGGCAAGGCCGCCTTCTTCGAACGACGATACGACTCCAAGACGGGCGAGGAGAACCCCGACTTTGTTTTCAACCAGGAGCCATTCAGGAATGCCAAGATCCTGGTCAACACCGGTGCCAACTTCGGTTGTGGCTCAAGTCGAGAGCACGCTCCGTGGGCGCTGAACGACTTTGGTATCCGATGTGTTCTTGCTCCATCATTTGCCGACATCTTCTACAACAACTGCTTCAAGAACGGTATGCTGCCGCTTGTACTCCCGCAAGAGCAGCTCGAGATCCTCCACGCCGACGCCTCGACGGGACAGGAGCTCGAAATCGATCTCGAGAACAAGGTTATCAACCGACCCAACGGACAGGGCTCCATTCCGTTCAACGTTGATGATTTCCGTCGACACTGTCTCATCAACGGTCTCGACGACATTGGTCTCACGCTCCAGCATCGAGCAGAGATTGAGGAATTCGAAACTAGGCGGTCCGCTACCTGGCCTTGGCTCGACGGTCTCGGTTACGCCAAGAAAGGCGGAAAGGTTCCTACCGGACCCGTCAGCCCGCCGAAGAAGCAACAAAAGATGGACTGGTAAAGCTGTTCCTGTATTTATGGACATGGTTCGTTGGGTGGGTGTGAGGGTCTGTATCGCAGACGAAGTATTGTTGGAAAAAGGTGCAATGACACTGCTTCAGACGAAATATCTGGTTGTACCAATACGTATAGTAAAAGTCTGTATCTATTACCGTTACCGAAATTATGCCTAGGCCGCCTGCTCGACTCGCTCGAAAGCGTGCTGCCCTCTGTCGTTTTTATGACCTATTGTCCATACTGTAGGAGGGGTAGCGCTATCGGTAGACATGGTGACCGCGAAGTGGCGAGGTTATAACGATCAGCTCAACGACCCATGAGGTGACGGCCACGGTCTTCGGTCTCATCGCCGGTGTCCGATCACCTTCCCGCCCGATCGCAATATGCTTCAGCAGCGATACCCCAAGCGGGATCTTTACACGACGCGGCCCTAGAACAACGTTGAACCATTCTGGTACTTGAGTTGCCGGCACCGCTACCCACTCTACTCTGGCTGCTATACCCCTCGTCCCGTATAAGTATACTCGACAGGCACGTGAGATAGTCATTCGGCTATCTAGTATACCCATTATTGCCAGGAGGTATTAGGCAAGGACACCGCACTGAACCACTTTATATACCGAAGGCGACTTGTCGGACTCCGGTATCCAGCAAGGTCAATCAGGTTCTAAACACGAGCAACCATCGTCATCAATCATGTCAAACTCTTCAAAGTCCTGCGAGCCGTCCATGGCCATCATTGGCGCTGGGTATGTCCATGTTGAGTGATAGGAGATCATCCGTAGTGTTCTGAATGGGACCCTTCTTCAGCTGTTCTGGAATTATTCTCGGCTTGAAGCTTAAAGCCATAGGGTTCCATAACTTCACCGTGAGTATATTGGCATGAGTCGCGTCGCGAGACTGCATCCCTTGACTCGGACAGATCTATGAGAGAGACACCGACGTCGGCGGGACATGGCTCACCAACACGTATCCCGTAAGTTTCAACGAGATCCGCATGGAAGCCATGCTCAAGCCAGGCTCCTCGCAATCCCCAGGGTTGTCGTTGCGAGTTAGTACATGGACTTCACCCATCCGCAGCAAAGATAGCTCATGCACGAAAAACAGCGTACCCGCGCACTGGTATTCCCTGAGTACGCACCTCAACCCGAACTGGTCAGAGACCCATCCACCGCAAACCGAAATACTTGCCTGTGAGTTGTGCAAGAGCAGCATTATTCCCGAGTAAATTGGCTCACGGCTCGACCCAATCCGAAAGACTGGCAGAAACTCGCAAGGGACAACGGGCTGTACGAGCACGTCAAATTTCGAACATCTTTCATAAACGCCAAATGGGACGAAAGTTCCTCAAGCTATCGAATTCGGCTCAAGACGGGCATCAAATTCGGTCCCGATGCCCCTGATGCCGCATCCGTCAACCAAGGATCCAACGCTTCTGCAAAGGAGGAGATTATCGAGGAATCTTACAATATCCTGGTTTCGTGCATTGGAGGATTCAGTTTCCCTTTGGTTCCCAAGATGAAGGGTCTGCCCAACCCGTACAAGGATGACAAACCGATACTGGAGAAGCCAGATGAGCTCATGGCAAGCTTTAGTCACGCTGCGGCCCTTCACGACGAGACGGCGCAAGAAGAGGAGCCGGACAAATTCAATGGTCTCGTCTTGCATCCTTCCCGTTGGCCGAGGCAAGGGGTCAATCTTAGTAACAAGAAGGTCATCGTATTTGGTAACGGATGTTCCGGGTGAGTTCTCTAGTTTGCCATGTCTCCGTCTCGAGGCTCAATGAACGACGACCCATAGAGTTCAAGTCGTTCCCGAGATCGCCAAAGACCCGACGACCACTGTTTACGCCGTAGTGCGATCTGCGCAGTGGTTGCTGCCATCGTAAGTTATCAAAGGCAGATTGTAGCGCCTTCTTCGACCTCACTTTCGCCTTATAGCGACATTCGACCGATCTCCAAGACTGCGCAAAGTATATTCCGAAGATCCAACCTGCTGCTTCGGCTGTATCGGTTCTTCGTCTACCTCCAGCTGGAGTGCGCCTGGCTTCTCTTCCCTTACAGCAACCAGTGGCTTAGAAATATCGCACAAAAAGTAAGCTATAATCGCTACCCACTGTCCAGATCGTATCGGCGCCCTCGAAACTGACTCTTGATCGCAGAGAGTGGCTGCTCACATTCGAAAGGAAGCTCCAGAAGGCTGCGCGGATCTCATGGTACCGAAGTTTCGTGAGTGCCTTCCGTGGACGCCCCGGCGTCGGCGCTGATATCATTCACAGCGATGGGCGCAAAGCGTATCGTGCGCGATGTGTAAGTAGACTACCATGTCAGCTTGCCGCAGACCCTGAACAACCTTTTTATCTTTTAGCAACTACCTGAGTGCACTGAAAAAGCCCAACGTGGAGACGGTCACCTCTCCCGTCGAGCGTTTCACGGAGCACGAGTTTGTCACGGCCGACGGCAAGTCTCACGAGGTAGACGTAGTTGTCATGGCAACAGGTTATGACGTCGTGCGTCTGCAGGTCAAGCAGCGAAAGGCAGACAACTGAATGCGCCTTCTGCAGACTGCCAGCACGCTAGACGTCACAGGTCGAGACGGTATTCGAGCCAGTACTGCCATCTTGGCAGATGATTCGCCAAGAGGTTATCACGGAGTAGGTCCTTGGTGTTCACCCACCAAAACCCAAACTAACGCTACTTCGCGTTTAGCTCGCACTGCCGAAATTCCCCAACCACTGGCTTTGCCTCAGTCTCAACACCGCTCCGGGCCACGGCTCGTAAGTCACTGCTCAAATTGCCTCAGGCTTGATCGTACTGACGCCACATCACCCTCGCAGGGTCTTGACAAACATCGAAGTCCAAGCAGCCTACATCACTCAGTGCGTCAATGCAATGCGCAAGTTCAACGTCAAAGTGCTCGAGGTCAAAGAGGAGCCGACGCGGGAATACAATGACTGGCTGGACCGTCGTTTGGAGAATACTGTCTGGGCCAAAGGCAGCAGCTTCTACCGTCTAGGTAAGAATCGAAACGGCAGGATCTTTGTGAGTGTGCCAGCATCGGAATACCATTGGGGACTGGTCTCACCCGATATTTTCGCGCTTATCAGACCAATTGGCCCGGTCCGGTTGCGCTGTACTGGTGGCAAAATTCTTCACCCAAGTGGGAAGACTGGATCGGCGCCGATCAAATCGCGGCTGCAGCCAAGAGCAAGCGCAGGCGAATGCTGATTGACATTGCGCTGGCTGTGGCGGGGATTGTGTACTTTTGGTTCAAGTTTGCGAAGTAGATAGGTGGGAACCAGTGTTTTGAGAAAAAGGTATTACCTATATGTCTCCAGTAAAGTAGCGAACCGATTCATGTTGGAGATTGCTATTTCGATCAAGGGTGGTCTGAACGTAACTGATGTGTTTGTCTTGATTAGAGATGTGTATACGAATATCTACCGAAATCTTTACAAGAATTCCCTGATTATCAACGCCAAGAACCGGTAACACTGTTTCTCTATTCTGATGACTCTTCGGTGGACTCCACGGACCTGGGCTTAGCCAAGACGTGAAGCGATCCTATACACGTCAACGGAAATGTGAGCTCACGATTGTTGACGGGGTAAGGGATGCGGACTTACGGTGGGTAAAGAATGGCTTGGGGTCGATACGGGATCCGTCCTCGGTCTGTTGTTGCTTGAGCGCGAGGTCGGCCTCGACGAATACCTTGGTACTACAGCGTGGAAGCGGGATGCACGGTCAGCCTACGCGATCGGGATGTTCCTGGTTCTAGGGGGCGATCAACTTACCCCTTGGTCAACGACGAGAGACCGGGGATGGATCCCTCCCGAAAGGACCAGATCTGGTAAAAGTTGGGCGGGTTCTGGTGTCGCTCTAAGCACGTGGACCCGACACGTCAGTAGTCATTTCCCCGTGCGCACCATTGCAGACTCACGACCATGCTCGTCCGGCGCCGAGTATCCCTGTCCGACGGCGATACTGTACGACACGTAATCCTTGTCGTTCCGGGCTTTTCGTACTTCCGGATCAGCGGTGAGTCGGCCGATGAAGTTAACCCTCGCAAAGTCTCGTGCGGCGGAGGTTGATGTGAAGGTCTATTGAGGCAGCGGAGAGAGATAGGATAATGATAAGTCATGGACACCGCGTTATGATAAGCGTGGATGAGGAGGGAGAGGGGTATGATGGCTTACTCGGGCTTGAACCATCATTGCGGCTCGAGAGCCAGTTTGCGCAGATCGAGAGAGCAAAGACATTGTTGATGAATTACGAAATGAATGTAATGCGTCTTTCGATCCAGGCGAGAGATACGTCCAAATCAGCATTCCCACTCGCATCACGCGGTATATATACGGCTCATTGGGCGGGGACGTACGGGGGGCGGGAATGACAACAATAGAGTCGGGGTGCGTGGATAATGGGCCAATGAAATCCTCTGTTCTGTCCCTAGCTGCGAGATTCCGTCGTTGATGCACGGATGGAAACGTCAAAGAACACGACGGAGCCCACCATCCACCACCTTGTCAGTTTCCTAAACCGGAGTTGTTGAGTCGCCGATTGCAGAACGCGACTCACCCTTTTGCTTCCGTGAAAGTAATTACCTAATGAAGACACTTGAGCGTTCTCGTGTTTCAGGTTTCTGCCAGGTTGCTTCCCTTGATTAATCCCTTATATCTACCTGTTTACTGCATCCAAATTCGAGCCCAGGATTATTCCAATTCGTGGAATGCTGCACAATGCATGGCGCGGCCTCTGGAAGCCGCTTGGCCTTTCCTACACCATGGCATCCAACCATCAACACCTCATATATATCCGAAAACGAACACGGGATCCCACACCATGACTCCCGACAAGACGTACCGCACAACCCCGTCGGCTACGAGCGAATCGCGCAAGACCTGCGTTCAGCTTTGCGAAATGATGATGTCGAGATGGAGGATACGAGTGATTGGCCGGCGAGTTGGGCGGAGAGCGATGATGAACAGGCTTCGCGGAGCGGGGCGGGAACGCCTTTGGCGCAGTCTTCGACATGGGGACTTGGAGCTCAGTCGTTCGCGCCATCCGAGAATGAGCAGTCGCGTACGCTGTATATCGCGTTGGATACGAATATCCTTATCTCGCATCTCAAGACGGTGCAGGACATCCACGAGCAGCTATCTCTGGCGATCAAGCGGCATCAGCATCAAATGTTATTGGGTCAGTCGCAAAGGCTGAGGATCAAGCTACTCGTGCCAAACATTGTAGTCCATGGTGAGTTTGGTGGTACTGTTAGTCTCTTCCATTAGCTCATACCGATAGCCGCTCTTGTTAGAGCTGGACAAGCAAAAGAATCTGCGCACCGCACACCCTCCGATCCAACCGCACCCAGCCACACCAAGTGGCCCTGCCAATCGCACACTTCTCGACTCTCAACACTCCACATCCAACGGCTCCAGACGTACACCTCCGCAAGCACTAGCAGCCGCAGCACGATCCGCCATCGAATGGCTTCTGCAAATCAGGCAAGCGCAGCGACGCTGTGCACCTGATCAGGCGGCTGCTCAGCTATGCGTGTTTCAAAGGAAGGGCGAGGTTGCGAATGCTGATATCATCGTATGTCTCCTTTCAACTCTGAGCCTATATCCAAAACTGCATCGTTATCTGACTCCTGGAACGGGTAGCTCTCGAAAGCCGACGACCGTATCCTCGATTGCTGTGAATACTACCAAAAAGATCCATACAACTTTGCGGCGACAAACGATGTGATCCTCTGGACAGACGACAAGAACCTCAACCTCCAGGTAAGCTCGCCTCGACAGGGCTCTAGCATCAGGGAGGTCTCGCTCATCGCCCTTTTCCCGATCAGGCGGAGATCCATGATCTCACGTGCATCGGCAATCGAGCGTACTCTGCTGAGCAGGTATTGGCTATCGCGAGGAGGAGACTCGACACTAGCTGTGACAGTCGGTCAACAGTAGTAACTGCTCGACAGACAGATCTCCTCGTATCGATGGACGCCCACGAGACGACAGTGGTAACCGCGCAGTCAGTACCGAAGAGAAGATACGCATCGGCACCCTCAGGGAACGAGAAGAAGTCTTCCGGCAGAGATATTTCGTCCTCGATATGGGCCAACACTGCGCCGGCAGCTCGCAAATTCACTGCGGCGAGACTGAACGGTAACAGTGGCGCTTCTGTCCTACCTCAAACCGCCGTCGGTCCCGCAATTCAGTTGATGAAAGACCGTCAATCCACTAACAGGAACGATACAAGCATAATGGCATCAGCACACCCCACTCCGACGAACTTGGCCCCTCGACTTGCCGATGCCATCAGGATCATCTCTTCTGTGCCGCCCTCACCGACGACTCTTGACATCGCGCTCGGACACATTCTCGCCTTCCCGCTGTACGATCTGCTCCTCGAACTGGTCTGCAACAACCAGCCTACACTCCTCCGACAGTTCCTCGGTCCGGCCGATCCGGGTCCTGGTCATTGGCGTGGAAGCGACTGCCTGACTCTGCTTCTCAAGGGCTGGCAATTCGGCTTGCAAGCTACCTATCTTGCCGATCAGGCGGATGGTTACATTGTGACGCCTCATGCGGCGTTCGAGGCATTGTCCTGGCTACATACCTTTCTTCTGGTCCACGACAACTCAAGTCCCGCACAGCAAGACACTACATCTCCGATCTGCCAAACCGTAGAAGATTGCTTTCGCGCGATCGAGGCGGTTCGGCTTGTCTTCATGAGGAACAGCCCCTCTTGGTGGCTTGACTCGCAGCATCTTCACATCATGGGACGCCTCATAGATTGGGTCCACAAAGACTCTACGTTGTAACTCCAGCACAGCGACATTGATCATTCAGGTTGTATATTTGCATGAACCACATCGATGGTATTGACGACTTTGACCTATGCGTCACGGCCCCGTTGTGGAGCAATACCTCTGGATCAGGATCTTGCGACGGGTGCCTGAACCGTAATGGAAACCCTTATTGGAGCAGATCATGCAGTCGTATGCAAGGCGAAAAGATACATGCCCAGATCGTATGGACCGTCCAGAGCCAGGGATACTCTATCAGCAATTTGTACAGCTTGCAAGGCAGGTCCCAGCCCTATCAGTCGCCTCGATAGCCCAAGCATACAAAGTACGCCTCCGAAGATTCTGTACACGATTAACGGTAAATCCACAGTCGCGCAAACCTGCCACATGCACAAACTTACCACTCCGAGACTCCTTTGGCTTCTCCACCACAACCTTCTCGAATACGGGTTCCAGCTGAGTCTTCTTAAAGTCCGCTAGCAGCGGGTGTTGGAAGAACTTCATGCTGCGAAGGTGAACCGGTACGGCGATCAGATTAGGCTTGTTCAACGCCTCTGCGACAAGACATACAGCATATTCCCCTTATGATCCCTAGACGCCGGTACTTTCTTGCCCTCGCCATCTCCGGCTAGAGGTTTCGTCAACCCCGACTTCAACCTCCCGCGCGCAAAGTGCAGCGCCGTCTCGCACAATTCCAGCGATGCTTCGATATCTCGAGCCCGTATTCCCGACATGTTGGCCATCATGTCTGACAGTATCGAGTCCACTCTTCGGTTTGAAGAATCCACCAAAGGGCGTTCATACGCCGATGAGTGAGCATCCGCTTGCGGTATTGGCGGGTCCGAGCGTAGAGTAGTCGACTTTGCGATAACGGATGCCAGTTCCTCTTGTATTGGCGGGCTCAAGAAGTCGCCCTGGAGGATCGTAACATTCTTGCTGAGTGGGAGGATGGGCAGTAGGTCCAGTGCTATGACACGACCTCGCGATCCAACTTTGGGTGCAGCTACTTGAGACCAGCCGCCTAGATTACTTCGTTGTCGATTCGAGTTGAAGAGAGCGCAATGTCAGCAACGTGTTGTGCACTTGAATCGGAGCAGCAAGACCCCACCTGGAGCAGCACCGAGATCAATCACTAATCCGCCCCGAGGCAATAGGCACGGATACTTCTTTGCAAGCGAGTTGAGCTTGAAGCTTGATCGTGACCTGTATAGCGTATCACTCTTGCCTTCCGCTACCGCTCGTGCGCGTACGAAGGGGTCGCCGCGTTGCCGCGTGAGCCATCGGCCAGATGAGGAGGATTGCTTGAGCAGTGATGCCGTCAATCGTGGCATGCTGGGTTTGTGAAGGTGCAAGAGACAAGGCCCTGAAGAGAACGAGCGGTTCATTTATGTTTCAAGGCTGGCCGCAAGGGTTTCATCTTGACAGAACGTCGCCCAGAGTCGGTTGTCCATTGCAATCCGGATCCTCGAGCACATGTTTCGTGCTGTATGTTGAGCATACACCCTCTGACCGTAAATACGTTTCTTCTGCTCAACCCAATGAGCGCTGCGCCAGGACGAGGGATCCCCAATATTCATTACAACGCAATGTGTCTATGGTATAACAGTACAACAAAGTCAGATCATCTATCCATGGTACAAGTTCTGCCGGGACCACTCGTCCGGCGTCATCCCTTGCCTAGCCGCCATCCCGGGATAATCCACTCCATCGTCCTGATCAATATCACCGGAAGGTCGGGAGAACAAGAGGACGTGATCGCCGCGGTTCGCTTCCGCCTCTACTGATGCCCCCGTCATGACATTCCCGCGACGACGGACTCTCTGCACGAACTCGTTCCTCAGGTTCCTCCCGATCCGTTCGGCCCCGTTGACGGCCTGACCGAAAGCTTGGGTGTAGAATGCGAGTTCACGGGGAGATGTCGAACGACCAGAGTTGCCGTCACCGTTGGCAAGCTCGCTTGTTGGATCGACTGTTTCAGTGTTTTGTGAAGCACGTAGACCGTTTTCTATGATCTCTGAATTAGCATTTGCAATGCGGGGTTCAGGTCTCGGACTCACCAAAGCGTTTCACTCTCCAGAATCCGCCGATACTCGTGATCAGGAGGAACCATCCAACGGTCATCAAGATAAAGCTAAGCCATTCGTTTGCCTCGCCCACTTGTTCGGCACTAGGTAGGTTCCACATTTCCTCCTTTGTCAAGTTGTGCGCCAATCGCCATTCCTCTGCAGACTCGAGATTGGGAAACTCCGGAGCAACCTCGCCCGTCGAGGTAACATGTTTCGGAATGTCTCCTATCCATCCGCTTCCAAGGATGCCCGTCGGATCGTTCATACTGTCATCCGGATCAAGGCCGTCTGACGGGAATTTTCCCGTCTTGATCATTTCTTCAGCGCGAGCACGAAGGTATAAGCCGTATTGTATCAGGGTGATTCCGAGACCGGCCCGAGAACCGAATTTGGCGGCGTGACTGGTATGTAGCACGTATGTGAGGAGGAAACCTAGAAGAGAGAGGGCAGTCGTCAGTACGGCCGTTATCACGTAGGGTTGAGAAAGAGACTTACCGACAAACTGGAATGACATGCTGACGAGCACTATAATAATGCTTGATAAGCTATGGGCCGATATCGAGGATATATCTTGACTTACTATTCCAACCGAAGGCAAAGAGGTTGCCGACCGGCATGCCATCAATCAACACTTCGTCACCTGTCATCGACGATGTCAAAGTGCCTGAAGATGGTTCACATGTCAATTGCCGCCATTTGTTCTCCAGAGGATAGGAACTTACCGAAAGGTGATGTCTGCGACGGCAGGACCACTGTCGTTTCCCAATATGGCGGAACAGCGTCACGCAACGCCGTTGCATAAGACTGATTCGAGACGTACATCAGCCGATCACGAATGGAGGGATAGCTGATGGAAGGCGAAACTCACGGGCGGCGCCTCCTTCTGCGACTCCTCTGGAACCCATTCTGGTCCCTCCTCTTCTCCCGGCTGTGGAGCGCGCCGTCCGAGGTCCGGCCTTGCAGCAAGATTGGCAAACACGCCAGTATTCCCGCCGCCAACCACGGGTGCAGCATGCCCTTCTGAGCTGTGACCTCTATTGGCGCCGTAGAAGGATGGCAGTATGGAGCCAATAAAGGATCGTGGATGTGATGAGTTGTTGGGGAACTTCGGAATATGGCTGAGATCGGGGATGATGCCGTTGGTGTTCCCTTGCGCAGGGTGCATGCGCGAATTTGGCTGAAAGGGAGGCGGTGACTCTGATGGAGGTGGTGGCAGGAACTGGTGAAGAGCATACAATAAGTATGGCTTGTGAAAGTTCGAGTATGAAGCGGAATGAAGAACCCACGTAATCCCTGTCAAAGTCATAGTCACCAGGCATCCGCCCATTCTGCTGATCCGGCATTGAGTCCACTTGACGGCTTTCGGCACCTCTCCGCAACGGATCGTTGAAAACATCCTGCACTTCCTTCCCTGCTTTCCGCGCCTCGTCGTCATCCTCATCACTGTCATCCCCACCGAGTTGGAACTGTTGATTCTCTCCCACATCAACAGCATGGCGACCCGCTTGCCCACCCAGAAGCCTTCTCTGAGCATTCGCGCCCCCTTCGCCATCCGAGTCCGAATCGGATCCGTCATCGAATGCTGCCTCCATCTCGTGGGGATCTGGGTAAGAGATGGTTGCCTGCGAGTTTTGGCGGCTCAGGCGAAACGCGGACGGGCGGTAGGAATCCCTTGATGCTCTGGTGGAATCCGTTGCGTCGACCCGTTCATAGCGATTTGACATGACGTTCTGCCTTCCTTCAAGATGTGACTCCTGCAGCTGTCGGGATTCGTGGGAATCGAAGAGCGATTCTGAGGTTATTGAAGCGTGCTGAGCTCTTGAAGAATGAGCGCTCGTACCGGGTGATGGGTGACGCAGACGATTCGCAAGGTGATCACTCGCTAAGCTTGAAGGCCGAGGATTTGTCCTGCGCGCAACGAACGAAATCTATGCGGTCCGGCTATCACCTAATCTCGTCGACGGGATGCAAGTGAGAAGCAATACCGATCCTTTTGTTGCTTGAGGCGACAACCTTGTTCGGTCAGACCGCAACGCTTATTCAACCAGCCAAAGCCAAGCCAATTTCGATCGCTGCACTCCACCTGAGGCTGTACAGCTGGCCAGCTGGCCGTCCCTTCCGCACTGTCAGAGAGCGCTGACTTCAGCTTGTCCAGCTCGAATGTTGTGTGGCCAGAGGTTAGTACTCGTCCTCTAAGGCTTATCTCGCGGCGCTTTAGACTCTGGTTCAGCCTCAAAGCGTAATCAATGCGTGTGCGACGTACTCCGCGCTCGAGAAGTGGTCCGAGGTAGCGTCGCGATGCTTGTCGTTTTGTTATAGCTTTTGACATGTATAACAATGCATATGTCACCGGCTCGACAATGCTCCTCAAACATATCAGTACCAGAATGAGACAATTCATCCGTTCTCGATGATGAGAAGCCGACCACGACTCTTATGCTTTACTGCGCGAGAGCGGCCAGCAAATCTCGGAAGTCCAGGCAAAGCTTCATATAGGCAGCCTACCCATTTGTGGTTCATTTGCGATGTTGAGGCTTCTGGTATCCTCTCATGGTCATATTAGCCGTCATGTCAGAGCAAAGCCATGGTCCGCAATGACTCGATTATGGCGAAAAATCTTGATAGGGTATCCGGCTGGATGATCTCCCTGCGATCTGGCCTCGCAGGGAGATCATCCATGGTATTCCTGGACTACGCATAACCTAAGCGAGCTCTTGCGGGGTTATATGACCGATGTAGTGGGTACTAGATTGAGAGTGGGGGATCAGATAGCGATCTTGGACGCGACCGATGCACGGATCCGCCGGCATCACTCACTCGCCAAACCCTCCAACATAGTATGCATCATGCACGTCGAATCGCGCCCAGACGGAATAATGAGGCGAATCGTCCGCGCCCGGAAGCCAGCCCTTGGCGTCTGGGTGATATCGTTCGTAGCATCGAGCCAATGCTTTCGAGTCTTCCGATGAGATATCGTTGAGGATCGTCATATTCTGAATGCCATTTAAATCAGTGAAAACCGCAGGGCGGCAAGAAGGATGCTTACGCCTATTAATGATACGCGGCCGTGATCCATGGGACTCGTGCGTCCGAAGGAGAGACTGTCCTTGGCATTGTACGGTTCCTTGAGCATGTATGTCGCAGAATGGTTCATGGTATGCAGTATATTCTTGACGGATAGCGAGATAGGCAGTAGCAAGAAAGTGAGTGATGGAAGGGTATGACATGGCGCATCTATCATGCAGAAAGACATCAAGGGTGGTGAGTACACCATGGAGCCAGAAACTACTCATTGCACTCACGATACTGCGGAAAGACCGAAGAGGCACGAATAAGGGAAAACACATCAATGACGATCTTGGACTACTACGAGAGGCGCCTACCTCGAGCATCGCAAACGGTTGCCCTAGGTAATCACTATCAACGAAGAGCTATGTCTGAAGCAGCGCGCACATACCGGCATACTCTGTTTCCGCCGGAAATACCGTGGCGATAGAACCCATAGTTTCTTCCTGCATCAACCTGCGTACATTGGCAGCTGCCAAATGGGATCGGCTTGATAGATGTTGCTTTAGTGAGAATGGTACTGATGCTTACCAGCCTCTGCTCTGGTCTCTCTCCTTGACCACGACTGTTGACTTGGAACCGCCGAAACAGATGAAGCGATAGCAGCGGAGAGGAGGGCAATTGACGAAAGACGCATTCTGCAGGATTTAATGTTACGGAACTTGCGTATACTGGTTCCAAGCGGCGTATCCTCCTTGAGCCCGGGTTACTGGCTGTCGGAAGGCTCGCCATAGAAGAAGCATGAAGCTACGAGTACGATGAAGAATGCAGAATGAAGAGCTACAGTTCGCGTCGCGTTTAGTGGCCATAAATGATGACGAATCCTTTTGCCACGAGATCGGCCGGATATCGCTCGTGCTGAGACAATGGCAGCAAGGTAGATGGACATCCAACATGATACCTTGCTTTCCAGGAAATCTGTTGATCCCTTTCTCGCCGGTAAGAATAGGCTACGTTCTGGGCCCTCCCTCATTCAGCACCTTATCGCTTTGCAGTTGCGAAGCTATGGTGGCATAAACAACCAAATTACTTCTCAGAAAGGCCCATCACTTCGCTCGAGACACCGTATCCTACCTGCTTGACGGAACCTCTGAGCATCGGCTGCAAAGCAATCAAGAAGATGTCGGGAGAGAATGAGCTCAGGTGCAACAATCTCAAATGTCGAAAAGGATTGGCGAGTGATGGACGAGCGGTCGTGACCAACTGCTCCCGTCAGTACACCCCCTATCCAGTTTCAGCGCAGGGCGGACAGCTCATGGCTCTCCTCATCACTCGCTGGCTCCTGCAGATATCTTTTGCAGTAAGTGGTCCACGCAATGTCCGAGGAAATCTCCCCGACGTTTCATACGCCCGTTTGCAGTCCCATGTGCGGAAGTCCTGTTCAAACCAGATCGACTTTGCCCAGCATGCGAAATCCAATTGACGGAGGCGTGAGCGTACATGCCTATCCCGAGCAGTACGTGAAGTGACGAATCTCTGGTTCCCCTCCGGTATCAGTGATGACATTGTGGTACGCTTCCGCGCGAGAAGCTTCAGCATTCTCCGTCCTGATCGCTTGTGCTTCTTTCGCTTTTCATCTCAGGTTTGCTCGCTTGCTCCGACGACCGATTACAAGTCTGCAAGTCCACTTTGGCTGTTCCAAGACTGCCATCATCCTGCTCATTCGATCTCCCTGCGCAGTCCATTCTCGCAGGCCTCTCGCCGAGCGTCATCATGGAGATCGCTACACGGGCAATGAACTTTTGGACTTATCAGACATCTCAAGAAACGTCCGTCAAATCAAATTTGGTTTTCAGACACGATGACTGATCCTACTTGATCAGCTCTTTTCAGAATATGGTGTTGAAGAATGCGAAAGAGCGTTTGATGGGAGTAGAAAGACAGATGAGTATCGGTAAGTTTCATGTAACGAAGATGACCAGTTAGATGTTGAACGAGGAATCGCATCGACAGTCAACGAAGAACTCAAGGGTAAGTGGAAGCCCAATCGGGTGCAGTCCGTGCGCTATATGCTGATTGCAATCGATCTGTTGGTCCTTCAGGCGCGAACATGAAGAATGCGAGTCTGGTGACAGAAATCGAGGAGCTGAACAGAAAGGTCCGAGAAATTCTGGAGCAAGTGAGGGAGAAGGACAGACAGATCAACAAGCTGCAAGGCAATTACTCCAAGGCGAGTGCGCCGCAACATCATGAACTCAGAGAACACGAACGAACTAACGTGCGGACAAACAGCTGCAAAGGCGATACTTGCTCGGCGGTTCCGCAGCTGCGGTCGCAAATGCAGTCAACGAAGAAGTGCAGTCGTACGAGAATCAACCTCCCATCCTACAGATTGCGCGATATCAGGTAAACAATCCGGGGGTAAGCGTTGAAAGGCCATCGCTGCGGAGCTTTGGGTCCTGATCCTCTTACCTTCCCAGCCAACGCCATCTCGGCCAGTATCTACCCCGAGCGCCAAATCTCATCAGCCTCATGCTTTCGTTCCCGGTTCTGCGCAAAGGAGCGACCGCGGACAGTATTGCATCAGCTCCAGGGTCAAGCTCGCAGCGATCATCGCAAAGTGACTCCGGAGAACTACCCTGCTCAGCACCAAATGCAGCAAATGCAACAAATGCAGCGAGGTCCACCTGGAAGTCTCATCCTGGATCGCTACTCCAACTCGGATACGAACAGGCCTGAACGCCAGCAGCAGCAACAGCAGCCACAGACTCACAGAAGGCCGTCCATCTCCCCTGAACAGCGAGCACTCCTCACCGGGATCCCTGCGAAACAGACACATTCGGTGAGACAGCCTCTGGTCTCCATGAACGGAATCGCAGGTCACAATTACAGTGAAAGGACACCCGTTGCACAGCATAGCAAGTCGCACACGGAATTGAGAGCCATGAATGATTCTGGATTTGGTATGAAGGGGCCAGTACAACAACAGAAGATGCCAGGAGACCATGTACAGCGACAGATGCATCCGTTGTCGGTCGAGAACCGCCATTCGGAGAGACGCGCTCATGACACAAGCTCCCGAATGTCTGCAGGGAATAGTGGCAACTATGGTGACCGTCTTATAGCTTTGCAAGGAAGGCTTGCACAAGGCGGCCGCACTCAGGCCAATGGCGAGAAGGCTCTGCGAAGTGAGTCTTATCTTTTGGTGAAACCTAGAATCCGACTAAGTTACCTCCTCCAGGAAACGTACAACCTCGAACAAACATGTAAAGGCGATTATCGCGTGGCGCCGCCATCGCCCCTCGCCATGCCGGCATCTTTGACGCTCCTCTTTATTTTGCTTATTCGTTTTGGCTGCCTCTCTGCTCTTTCACAACGCCTTGCGCTTGGACTCTACTGTTTCAAAGATTCTTCCTTCAGGCGAATCACCGCGAGAAGCCAGCTCGAGGACTGCGCCAGACCTTTCCCGCACGAAGAACATCACGAGGCGCAAGATGATGCATTCACTCAAGTGTCAAGTTGTATTCGGGTCGATAAACGGGAATCATATGCGTGCTTCATGAGCGTGAGAGCCCTTCTCAGACAGGGGTAGGGAATACGTGTGCGCACAATTTACTCCGGCCTAACGTGATAAGACTTAGCGGCGGCAAAGCCATACGTCAGAAAGCATACATTCATATCTACAGATCATGGTACATGGCTTCCTGGCAAGTGATTCAACAAGAACCCGCATCCAACTACTTCTTGTCGGCACGAACCGCCATGTGCCATCCCATAGCCCAATGCGCCAACCGCGCATCGATCGTGAACCCCTTCTCATTGTACTCTGCACAATGCAAAGTCCTTAGCCATTAATCATCCTTAATACCCACACCAGGCACGCGCGCCAAACACCCACCTTGCAAAACATGATACAACTCGGACACCTCCACAACCCGCTTGACAATGTGCTCCCCCTCGTCGAGTTTCTGCTTGGGCTCCGGGTCGGATTCGGCGAGCTTGACGCGGACGGTGGCGAGGACCATGTTGGCGTTTGTCAGGCTGCGCGTGGGGAAACGCGTAAGAAGGTGGAGTGAGCGATGAATGGGGCAGAATGGATGGAGGGATGAGGGGCTTACCCTGGATCTGAGACCTGGAGTGAATCGCATATCTGTGAGCGATCTGCGTGATGAGAGAAACCGATCAAAGGCTTACAAGCAATGGAGAGACATCTTCTACCGTCGCCTTCCCGGCTCCTTCCCCGTCACCGCCGTACCCTGTCTCCTCCACGAGCTCACGAAGTGCTGCTTCCCTGATTAAAACACGATGAATCAGCAGCGGATTCAAGAACGATCAGCGGTAGGCGACGTACTCGGGTTTCTCGCCCTCATCGACCAATCCTGCAGGGAGCTCTGGAGACGGAAAGGACACTCTGAGTATAGTGATAGAGCTGTGAAGCGAGAGACATACCGATGACGGTGTTCCCGATCGGAGGTCGGTACTGCTCGAGGATGACGGTGGAGAGGGGCTTTGAGGGATGGTCGAGGAGAGCGATGATGGCGACGGCTGAGGGATGTGGCGATGGTTAGGCTTCCGCTTCGTTGGCAACGGTGCGCTGTGCTTAGAACACTACTACTCACCATCGACGCCGCTCTTTCCCCTCGTCGATCTCTCTGCGGCTTCCCAGACGCGCTACGCCAAAATCGGGGTATCAGTACACATTGCGAGAAACAAACGACGAAAACGCAAAGGTGCTTACCTTCTTCCCCGTCTCATCCTCCCAGTCAATCTTCTTGAGCCTCGTCCACTTGAACCCATCCGGCTGATAATCCGACGTCCCAAGGATCTTGGGCTCTTGCTTCATTGCGGACATTGTGAATGCGCGAGTACTGCTGCCGAGGGATGATAAGGGCTTGAGGAGAGACGCGTTATGAATGAGTCTGGGGTGGACCATGGATGGGAAAGGCATTTCCGTGTACGTGAGCGGATCAAGGGAGGACGATGCGTTGAATCGAGGGGATCGAGGGTGGTGGCTGACGTCATCTGGAACACGCGCGGATGCAAGGGGGCCGTGCTTTCTGTCAGACACAAGAGGGAAGGAAGGTGGCCGTCATGACGGACACGAATTTCTAGGAAGGCCCTTCATGCGTCGGTTGCTGCGTGTTCCTGCCATCGCTCTCTCTCGTCTACCTCAATCCTCTGGTGCTCGCCCGATATCGGTCCCGCCTTCACCGATTCCACGCAGAGCGGCTTACAGCACCGTACATTCCACAACATCCATCATGCCGAGTTCTATCAAGTATATCACTGCCGATGAAGCGGTCAAGGTAAGCTTTTGATCGGGACCTCAAGTCTCCGAGTTCCTAACTATATTCATCATCCGCTCCTCATCGGAGATCGACCAAGAGCTCATGTCAGATGACGGTGCATTCTCCCTAGATCAGGTACGATACCACTGCACCCCGACTGCGCACCAGGAAAGACCTGAAAGAGTCATTCACACGTTTTATAGCTCATGGAACTTGCAGGCCTTGCATGCGCGCAAACGGTCGCGAGAACATTCCCGGCAAAGAGCCACCGCAGGGTGCTCGTCATCGTCGGTCCGGGGAATCAGGTGAGTGTTTCAAGGTGTCCGCACCGCTGGGCGCAGTTAGGACACCAATATCGAGTGGATGCGGATCTGATAGCTCTCCCACGACAGGGTGGAGATGGACTGGTTGCTGCAAGGCATTTACGTGAGTGCTCTGGAAAGAAGGGGTCTTTCGAGATGCTGACGAAACGGCTGGCTTTTAGACATGTTTGGCTATGAACCGACAATTTATCAGCCAAAGGTGAGCTCCCTCTTCATCAGCTCGTACGTATGCCAGCGAATATCTGAAACCCGACGTCCTTGACAGCCAGGCAACAAGGACATCTATAAACGTCTCCTCAAGCAATGCCAAAACCTCCACATCCCCACCCTCCCCACGGCCGAAGCGTTCCAAACCCACTACGCCTCCTCCACCGACATCATTCTCGACACCATCTTCGGCTTCTCCTTTCACCCGCCCGTTCGATCCCCCTTTGATGCCGTCCTACGCACGATCGCATCCCCGGAAAAGGGCACGAAGCGGGTACCCATTGTCTCGATTGATATCCCATCGGGGTGGTCCGTGGAAGATGGTGCACAAAAGCTGCAGGATGAGCAGGGAGGGGAGGTGCCGACGTTTGAGCCCGAGGTGTTGTTGAGTCTTACCTGTCCGAAAGTTGGGGTGAGGGAGTTTAAGGGAAGGCATTTCCTGGGCGGGAGGTTCATTCCAGAGTGAGTTGGCCGGTGGTTTGGAGGTTGACTGTGTGCTGATATGACGGTTGTGCAGTGACATGATCGAGAAGTATCAGATGAACTTGCCTGCTTACCCTGAAAATGGGGATCAGATTGTTGAGCTATGAAGCCGGATCACAAAGGCCGCTAGGCAACGCGGCTGGACAATTCAAGATGGATCAAGGTTGTAGTAGTGATCGTAATTCTAAAAAAAGGGCGATGCGCAGCGACGCAATGATTCTTGTTTCTACCTTGCATGGTCGCTCGCTGCGTATGCTACACCTGATGTCAGAGACTAAAGACCTGCTATGTCGTACTCAGGCTTGGCGCCATTCTGTATTGCTTACTCCCTGTCGTAGCCTGGTTGCGCGACACAAGCATCCCGAGGATGCGCCGACGTTGCTGCTTACATATGGTGAGGCAGCAGTGGCAAATTACTCAGACTCAGACAAGTGACGTGTTAAAACACGCTTCGTGCGTATACGCGGGCCGCGTGAGAATTCTAGCAATACGGGCAGCCACCATCATCAAGAAACGTCACCTTGGTGTCACTCACATACGTTGCATTCTTGACACAACACACCATCAATCACTATCAAAATGGCTGACGCTACTCAGGTGAGTTTGTCATTGGCGTTTGAGTGGAATCCATTGCGGGCGTGTAGGAACTGTGAAGCGTGAAGAGACGGATTGATGGTGACGACAATGCGGGCCAGGGCAGACGGGAAGCAAGCAGATTTTGCCAGACAAGGCATCATCAGCTCGCGCTGAGTTACCCGTGGAGTTCACCTGATATCGCAAATCTCGGATATTGCCTGTAACTTTGTCCAAACTGACGCAATCCTCCTACCAGGACGACAACTACGACCCTCACTACGAGCCCGTCATCCAGTTGACGGAAAAGGTCAACGTCACCACCAACGAGGAAAACGAGGATGTCATCTTCAAGATGCGGGCCAAGTTGTTCCGATTCGTAACGGATTCCAACGAGTGGAAGGAGCGGGGAACGGGTGATCTGCGGATGTTGCAGGACAAGGAGACCAAGTTGATCAGGGTGGTGATGAGGCGCGACAAGACGCTCAAGGTTTGCGCCAACCACATGAGTGAGTGCCAGAACGAGAGATGGCGGGGAAGTCGAGCTGACAGGTCTGGGGTGCAGTCACCGCCGAAATGAAGCTCCAGCCAAATGTCGGATCCGACCGTTCATGGGTTTACAAGGTTCACGCCGACTATGCCGAGGGTGATCCCACCGCCGAGACCTTGGCCATTCGATTCGCCAACTCTGAGAGTCAGTCGAGACGTTTCCGAGCGCTGTCGAAGCTCGTCCTGATATCTTATGCACTTAGACGCCAACAACTTCAAGGAGGAGTTTGAAAAGGCCCAGCAATCCAACGAAGAGAACCGAAAGAACAAGAGCGCCGGCGGGGATTCATCCGCACCTGATGCCACTGCCGGTGTAGGTACCCCTGATGGCATCATGTGACTACGAGCTGACTCGGATTCCAAATCTAGATCGAAAAGGCCATGGAATCTACATCGTTGAACAAGGCAACGACCGAGGTTGCGGATGCCGTCAAGTCGGAGTCGGAAAAGCCCGACAGCACGGAGAAGGTGGGCTTCAATTAATGGCAAATATGAGAAATGAATGCTGATGCGCCCTGCAGGATGGCCAGGCAGTCTCTGCTTCCACGGGTGAAAAGCCCACGAACGACACTGCGCAGGAACCCGTCGCGCCCGAACAGTCGCTCGAGCAGAAGATTGTCAACAACCTCGAGTAAGTATACATGGCGCCACGGTCTTGACCGAGCCCAGCCTGATCCCCGTCTTTGCATGATGCAGCCCGAGCAAGAACGTGAACGCCGATGACAAGGAGCAGGCCAAGGTTGCCGAGCCACCCGTCGCGACGGACAAGGAGGAGACCAAGGTCGAGGCCGTCAAGGAGGACAAGCCCTCGGGCGATGCACAGCCTATCTGAGCGGACGGCGCTCTTCTGATGAATTTCGCGCTCGTGGCGAGATGAATGTGCTTGCGTGACGATAAGGAGCTATGCATGCGGCTGCGCGGCGGGCGATATTTGTGTATCGTGATGACATAACATGACAAGACGCTGGCGAGCTCTGAGGCCTCATAGGGCAGCCATTCCTCGGAAAGGCGCGGTCTGACATCGCGCTGTTCTGGCGAGAAGAGCTCCGAATGATGCAGGGATGCGTGTGATGGATGCGTATGCGTACAAGTCGAGACAGATCCACGATCTAGGTCCCCTGTTTCCCCTCTGTTTCCCACCTCCCGCTTGACCGTGCTTTCCCTCGTTCTCCGGCCGCTGCCTCTCCCGAATCCAATGTATTCTTCCGCTATTTTCAGACTCTCCGCTGCTTGAGACCGATACGATGTGCTTCCAATCGACGCCGCCACGTGACCTTCTGGTTCATGGTCCGATATATGCTGATCGCGCGGAAACGTGGGATTTGACGATCCGGCTGTGGAGACCCTGTCTCGCTCGACGCTGATGCCTGATGTTGTTGGCCGATGATATTCAGCCGTGATATGTCATGATGCTGCGCGACGAATCCGCTGTGAGACTTTTGCCTGGATCCGTGCGTCTTTCGGTGATCTGTCCTTTTGCTGTTCCCCTCGTGCGCCTGCTCGCTTTCCCATCCGATACCCCTCTCGATTCCACCTTCCCCCATTCCCACTCTCTTAATGACTCAAAAACCTCCTGCCGTGCTTCCTCCTCCGCCTGAGCGTCGCAAGCCCATCCTTGCCTCCCCTCTGCCTCGACAAGAACCCATGCTTGCGCTTGCGCTTGCGCTGACTGGGCTGATATTCGGCGCCATATGATCCGAAGCGGAGTTGCGAGAGGATTGGGGAGCCCGAGCGGAGGGAGGGGATGAGGCCGGTGGGCGGGGTAGTGATTGAGGGTCGGGCGGCGGTGAGGAGGGATGTGAGGCGGGTTGCCGAGGTGCGGACGGTTGGGCCGATGCGGACGGCCGTGGGCGCGGCGAGGAGGGATTTGAAGAGACCCGCGAGAGGAGTGAGGCGCGGCATGGTTGGATGGATGTTAGTGAGCGCAGCAATAGGAAGAAGAAACGACGACGACGATGAAGACGGCCAGCCTGAATGGAATGGGAATGACCTCGGCCAAGCTAAGCGCGCGCCAAAATAAATCGCGCCTCGCGACAAGAGACGGGCTCAGACTGGGACATGTCCTGTCGTTGCAGATGGCGAGAACGACGACATCTCCGTCAAAATAAACACCCACGAGCGATAAGATAACGGACACCACACACGGCCACTTACCGGTGGGTTCGCGGTCGGGGCTACGGGGCTTGGCACGCACACTCACTCATCATGCTCGCAGGTACACTCGCCGCACCGCCATGGACGCCTCGGATATCCGCGACGAGGACTTTAACCCGTCGAATTTCGAGGACCCGGAGGAGGCACAGCAGGGAGGGTACGATGAGCAAGAGGGCGTAGAGGGACAACATGACGACGGGACGACGCATCAGCAGCAGGAGGACGAGGGACAGCTCCGTCAAGATGTGTTGCAGGGACTTGGCGTGTCGAATGCCGCGTATCATTTCGCCGTTGCGGCGCATAATGCCGAGGGGCAGGGCGATATGGGGATCGGCGAGATGAACGTCGTGCATCATGGCGTCGGCGAGGGCGGCGTACCGGACGATTTGAATAATCTTGTGGGCGTGACGGGCGATGAGGAGGGACACGAGCAGCAGGCGCAGGATCTCGGGTATGATTTGACGGCGCAGCACCAGGGGATGGCGCAGGAGGACTCGCACGGGTATGGTGCAGAACCGCAGGGTGGGACCGAGTATGCAGAGGACCATCATCCGACGACTGTGCTGGACGATCATCACCTCTCGACGAATCAGTTTCCGAATCCCGATATGCGGTTGCCCTCGATTCCGCATGCCGCCGCGTACCATCATCACGACGTTACGTATGCGGAACAGAACCCCGAACACATGGAGATCAATCTGGATATGGTTGGCGAGCTCGGGGACGAGACGACGCTCGCGAGTAATCATGTCTCGAATTCGGACCAGCAGGGCATGGCGGACCAAGCGGACGCGCAGGTCGGCGACCATCATCTCGCCATGGATCCCTCCATTGGCGTATCGCCCGAAGCCGGCAACCGGGAACCGGCATCGGGCAAAGCCCCGCGCGCGCGTCATTTTGGACGCAAGACGACCGAGATGAGCGCACAGGGCACCGACGACGCTGCATACACGCATGCCATATCGGACCTCTCCGCTTCCGCCGACGCCGCGGGTCCTTCCTCACGCCGACGTACCGCCGCTCATGGATCCGGTCACAAACCCATGGCTGACCCCTCGGGGACGAGTGGTAACGCAGCGGCTGGGCCCTCGACGAGCGTCTCGGTCGACCCGGATACCCCGCTCTCTATCGATGAGATCCGACGGCGGCAGAACCGGTCCCGTGCGAGCGGAAAGGTTCTGCCCCGGGGCGGGGCGTGTGATTTTTGCAAGAGGAGAAAGTTGAGGTGTGATGGTGTGAGGCCCGAGTGTGGGCATTGTGCCAAGCATGTGAGTTTGCGAGGGAATGCGGGAGGCAAGGGCTAATGGAATGTGTGTGCAGCCGAATCGGCAGTGTGTTTATAGTCAGAGAAAGCCAAGGACAAAGGTTGAGCTGTTGGAGTATAGGCTTGGTGAGTGCTTGGGTTCGAGTGAGATGGCCATGTCTGACGATTCCTTAGCCGAACTGGAACAACGACTCGGCGAGATCGGCGACCCGCTTCACGGCGGCCTGCACGACACCCTCTCCGCCATCGAGGAATCCGCCTCGCCCTCCCTTCCCCCGGCGCCAATGGATGGCCAAACGCCGCCGCCGCAGATGCACGTCGATCTCGGACAGTCGGGCGTGAATGAGCTGGACCAGACGCTGCATATTGATCCGATTCTGAATCAGGTGGCGCAGGCGGCGGAGGCGGAGCAACGGCGGCAGCGTGAAGAGCAGGAGCAAGAGGAACAGCGGGAAAGGGAGCAGGGGCAGGAGCATGAGGGGTTGAGGGATCTTGAGATGCCCTCTGTGGGAGAGCACGATCAGGGCGCGCAGCATGGCGGACAAGGCGAAAGGGTCGGTGACTTTGATATGCCCGCCATCGATGGGCAGGACAACGGTATGGACATGACGGCGACGGCGGGGATGTCGCAGCAGGAGATCCGCATGGAAGAGATGGGCGACTCGCGGTCGCCAGGGCCTAGCGCGTCGTCGCGGTCGGTTACGATCAAGCAGTTGATCGAGCGGCTCGTCAAGGGCGTCGAGGATGTGCTTAACGATACGGCCACGCCGGAGAGCAAGGTCGGGGAAAAGGTCGTGTGGTCACTGTAAGTCTCGCTTTCTGCGCAAGGCGATTCCAACTGACATCGCTTAGAATGACCATGTTCCAAGAGCGAGCCAGTTCGTACGGATATACACGGCATATCAATCGATTCGCTTCCTCCCTCATCGGCTTTGGCGTCAAACCGCATCAAAGCCTTCTCTACGCCATCCTTGCCGCGACCTGTCTCCTTCCGTACGGTCCGTACCCGAACGAGATCGCAACGTATCCGCTCAGGGCGCTCGGCCCGCACTTTTTGGCGCACGCGGAACGCGAAGTCTCGGCGTCGACATTCCATTCGATTCAGCATGATACCGCGCGATTGATCGATACGGTGCAGTCTTGCGCGCTGATAGCGCAAGTCAAGTACTCGGAGGGCAGATTGCTCGAAGGATGGATGATTGCCGGTCAGGGACTCAAGCTGGCGATCGCCATGGGCCTGAATCGTATATCTTTGAATGACTATGACGGTGGCCAAAGCGTGGAGCAGGACTACGGCAGTGACTTTGGAGGCGATGTACGGGGACGGGCGAGCCAGGGCAGGGGCGCCATGACTCTGGGTGAATCGCATAGGAACGTATCGGAGCAGCAGCGGGTCTTGCTTCAGCTCAAGGGCTATACCGTCGTCACGCCACCTGCGCCCGATGTGGCCGAATTGGGGGAACGCATCCATCTCTTGTGGGTGTTGATCGATAAAGTCATGCCCTCATTGCTGATAAAGCGTTTCCTTAGCTGGTCAACCTGGTCTGCGGAGAGGATTGGCAGTCTAGGTACGTCTGCACTCTTTGCTCTGAATGACGCTTTGCACTGACTCTGCCGTTTGACAGCTTTGGGATACGGTTCATGTGAGTCACAATTCCCAAGCCTCTTCTACCCGGAACGCTCATCATCGCGCTCTACAGCTCTCAACTCGTCAGAGATAACAACGCCCTGGCCCGAGACGATCGAAAGCTATACAACGCTGGCCGTAAGTCGCACTTGGCCAGTCGGCGAAACGCTGAGCCTGGAACTGCCTTCTTCGCAGGACAATCCCCATTCTCTACAGCTACGCGACGAATCAGTCTATGAGCTATTACACCCTACTGCCGGGTCCCCGGCCCGGGAAGACACTGCGCACATGTTTGAGCTGAAGTTGCTTTTCCTGCTTGGCGAGAGTTCAGAGTACGTGCTTGGCGTACGGTATTTCCCTTCACTTATTCACCCTTTACAGTCTTTTGAATGATTTGACGTGTCTCAACGATCGCAACGCCGCCAGACGCGTGCATCAGCTCGCCCACATACAGCGCGAGGCGGTCAACCTGAGTGACATCTTCCAGTCAATGAAGACTGCCATTCCAGCAGATATTGCCGTTCCTCCAGTGGTGGGTGGACCTGGCTCGGGAGGCAGCAAGATTCGCAAGGGTTTCCCTCGTAATAAGATATGGATCCACGCGCTTCTAAACACGTAGGTGGCAAACGGCGAATTTTGTCGTTCCGGCTAACGTGCTTCTAGATTATCGATGAACCTCGAGCTGCTCAAATCCATGTCGGATCCCGACGGAATCGACGATCTGCCAGACGAGGCCGCCATGACGTACGCCGAATTCGTCGCCAAGCTCGGCAAAGCGACGGATCCGCACGAGCATAGCAAGATTGAGCCGGCGTTCATCGTTGTTTGGCACATAGTCGGACGATATCTGACGGGCAGGAATCAGGTGTATTGGAATCAGGGGCGGATCAATGATGCCAAGCGGGTGGACACGATTTCAGCGCTGGTGATTGACACGATGCGGAGCTTTGTGAGTATGCGTCGGGGAGGTAATACGCGGTGAAGCTGACTCCTTCAAGGCCAAATATCACCAACTCGCTACACAGAACCTGGACAGATTAGAGTAAGCACTTGACCATGATCACTAGACGCCGATGCTCAGCTTGCTATTCATCAGAAACATTCGCAAGTATGGAAGTTACACAAAGGAAGGCGAATGGCACTTGTCTGGCGCGGAAGCCTTGTCCGCCATGCGACAAGCTTAGAATGCAGAGGGTGGCAGTGGTTTACGAGTTGTATATGTGCATAACGAGATGGATTGAAGCTCTCCACTCTTCGCGCCAATTGCACCACCTCGCAGACTCGTGCTCGTCTTGTGGGGATTCGGTTTATTTCGGCTCGTTGCCGCGGTGTTGACGATGGTCCAACCTTCGGCTTCACGAAAACATGAAATTTAACATGGGCTGGTGGGGTTACGCGTTTTTTCGCCTCTCAGTCAATAATACAGAGCTGATCCTTTAATAGATTCACACTTCCGATCGGCGTGTTTGCGACGTGTACAGCTCAACTCAGGACTGAGCTCGACTCTGCGTTCTTCTGGGTGCTGGTACGATCCTAAGTTGCGCAGTAGTGGCGCTATGATTCGGCGTCGTGCTCATGACGGCGACTCACAGTCCTCCAGACCACGCTTGAGTCGCCTCTCCTCTCGCTCCAGCCTCGAGCGTACGCTGATGATCCTAGATTTATGGCACCGTGTCTTGGTGAGGATGAAGATGGTTTGCTAGGCAAAAAGTGCAGACGTGAGACGCAGGCTAGTGAGGCGTAGCTCGTCAAGGCTTCCTGTATTGTAGCGATAGTCTAGCTGTATCAATTATCGCTGCGACTAAAGTTAGAAGCTGTTGTTCAGCGCTTGGTGTGAACCTGTCCTGAAAGAAGCGGGAAGCTTGCTACTAACGACGAACGGGCCTCGTATTCGAAAGGGTGGCTTCCCCCGTTCGCCGCGGCCGGACTCCTTCGTGTGCTTTCAGGCCTGCCATTCATCCTCCAGGTATGGGCAGATGCAAGATTGAGCATGATTCGGTACCACCTCGCAGGCTGATGGCGGAAAGAATGCTTCCCCTCAGCCATCTTCGAATGCTTTGCTATAATTTATACGGAAATGCAATGTCGTATACAATAGGTGTTGGACCTGATAATCTGGTTTATACAAACAGTAACCCCCTGTTGAATGTATTGTTGAAACAACGCACATCTATCACAAAATTCTATGCCGCGAAACCAATGCTGTGTTGTGGGTATGTATAGTCGTGTGTATCAGCGGACCGGCTAGAACAACTTGTCCAGGAATCGACCGAGAGGAGTGGTCGAGGGAGGTTCTTCAAACTCCTCTCCCGGCTTGATTCGACCGTTGTAAAGGTCGGCGTCGGCTGAGCGCACGTAGGAGGAGCGCCTGATAATCTTGTAGCCGATCCAGGGGACAAGCAGAATGCCGAGACCTGTCGAAGCACGTCAGTAAGCTACCGAAGACCCGGAGAGCAGGGTCAATAACGCACTGATGTAGCTTGCGAAGAATGTGGCGGTATCCCAGTTGCCCTTGATGAATACGGGGAAACCGGAGAAGAGGATAATGATGGCGCAAAGCAGTGCGCAGAGGAATTGGACCCAAGGGGAACCGGGCGCCTTGAACGGCATGCTATCAATCGAGATCGCTTGTTTCTTGAATGCCTGACGCATTCGAGCAGCGGCAAAAGCGAGAAGACCTGAGTGAAGGCATGGATTGAGTAACGGTGCGATGGGAAAACTCTGGTATGACTTACACCAACAGTTCAGCGCCGCCAACGCCGTCAAGTTTTGCAGCCATTGAAAGGCAGCGGATGCACCTCCACTGCCTGCGCTCAGGAATGACAGCAGACCGACAGCCCAGGTGACGAGGACGCACACCCAAGGGACACCCTGCTTGCTCAGTTTAGTGAGGAATCTCGGTGCTTGGTTTTGCAGAGCGAGCGAGTACAGGGTTCGACTGGCGACGAAGACGTATGTTGATCCTGCACTCCATGCGGATGTGAGGATAACAGCGTTGATAATGTGCGGAAGAACCTTGATGCTAAGAAAGAATGAGACGGGCGAATACCTTGAACCTTGAGCGAACAACTTACCCAGATGTCTCGATGGCAATGACCCAAGGACTCGAAGCAGCATTGCTCGTTCCGCCCAACAGACGCGGCTCATCATAGGGTACGCTGCAAGGGGTAAGCACGCGTCTAACGCCAAGTCTTATAACACCTACATCATGCCGATGATGAGCACACCGAGAACGTCTGCAATCGCTAAATCAGTCTTAACTCTCCCTATACCTCGCAGGGCACTCACAAAAGACGATGATCCGATACATAACCCGCCTCGCGGCCCTGGGAATCTGCTTTGTTGGGTTCGTCGCCTCTCCCGCAGCCAGAATCACCGATTCCGTGCCGGTGTATGAGAATGCTGCCGAGATGAACGCGCTGCGCTTACATGTCAACGACGGGGCTGCCGTCCGAGTATCGTCACGACTCACTTGAAGAAGGACAAGAACCGCGCGAGCGATCCACCGCCGACACCCGGGAAGTCGGCCATGGCTCCTGGATTATTCCAGTATCTGAATCCGAGCCTGTCGTGGTTGGGTGCGCCACCGAGATCGATGACGAGACCGCAAATGATGAGGCTGACGCCGGAAACGATGAGCGACCGTATTACCGTTATTGACTACGTCACTCACCCGACCAAGGTGATCACCTTGAGACTTGACGTGATGACTTCTGCTTCACCATAGTACTTTGCGCCGAGCATATTGACAACGATGAAGGGAACAGAAAAGGCGGCGATCCATGCGGCGGCGTTGACATTTGGAAGCCAGTAGGCCATGATGAGTGCACAGGCCGAGAGTTCCGATGCAACGGAGAGGGCATAGCTAGAATGAAGTGAGTCGCAAGTTTCGGGAATATGGCGATGGAGGTACCAACCCGATAGCATCTGCGCTCGGGTTAGCAGTCTTCCGCAGGCTTAGAACCAAGGCGCTCACAAGTCCAGCCCAGAGCAAAACCTGCCGCGGGGTCGATAAACCTCGCCGCAAAGTGCGGGAACCCTCCCGCCGTGGGGATCAACGTCGCCATCTCGGCCGCACCTTGGAGGACTCCCCACATGATGGCGCCCATGATCGCAAACGCCAAAAGCAAGCCCAGTGGTCCGGCCGCCTGAAGACCTGTACCGACACCGACGAACAGACCGACACCAATACCGCCGCCGAGACCGATGAAGGAGATGTGGCGTGACCGAAGGTGTCTACGCTGAATGAAGGAGCCTGACCAGTCGTCAACCACATGACGCATGGATTGCAAACGGTAAACTCACTGTCATCTGCCCATGGCTCCGACTGAACGAGTTGATTAGGCTCTGCCTCAAACGATCCCTTCTTCTCCTCGTCCGTAGGCACCGGCGAGCTCGAGACCGGTTTCGGCTGAATATCCATTGAGGTGAGGGTTCAAGGGAATGTAGCCCGTCTAAGAGGATGATTCGAGTCTCGTGACCCTGTACTGATATGTGGAACGGATGATCGACGGCGAAAAAGTCTCGTGGCATCCATCACCCATTTTGCCATGTCGCTGTGACCCGACTCCCCTGGCCCGAATGGCGTGCTGGGCGAGACTTGGTCACAATCAACTGTGACAACTCGCTCCAAGAGAAAAAAAAATTGGCCACCACCTTCGGCTATTTACGCGTGACCGCTCATTCAGCTGCTCATTCCGTATATAGCATCCGGATCAGTCACGCCCCAGGCTAGTTAGTCACCGGCTCAGCTGCTCATCCCGTCGGCAGTTGCTGGCTTGGCAGCTCCTTGAGAGCTCCCTTGAGTAACGCCTTGAGCGGTTCTTGAGCGATGAAATGGTTGAATAAATTCCTCGATAAGCTCCTCCGTACGATTGCAGCTTATCATTCTTCATGCTCTTCCCTTGGTTCAGCGAATCATCAGATACCCCGGATGAGGCCCTTTCCCTCAGCTTTCCGCTCCTCAAGTCCTGCGGGTGGCTGGAGGGTAGCCAGAAGGGTCTGGCGAATCTGGCGGGCTAGCTGATGTGCTAGTTGGCGGGTAAATATTCATGACGACATTTCCACGTTGGCAGGAGTCAAATATAAGGAGTCCCACAACATCTGAACGTCATCTCGACCCGCGAAATACCTGTAGGCGATCTATATGCGTTTCATATCATGTTTCGAGCTGAAACGTGGGGGTTTGGTACGAGCGTTTCCAAAGCTGACTCCCATGTGATTCGAATGAATGTCGCTCGGAGATACATGATGGTAAAGCTGAGGACGTACTCAAACGCTCGCATTGTATGCTTCGCCCGTCCTTCTTCCCTCTCTACGCTGTACGAGTATCTGCCGACAATTCGAGCATTTTCGCGCTAAGCCGTGAATCGAAGCGACGTTGTCCGTCTGCCCTGCATTCTGCTTCTCCTCTACCCTCAGCGCCCTCAGCGCACGCTGACTGTTACACTTTGCACAGCTTTGTGCCCGCAACGCCAGCTGACTTTCGGTGGGCCGAAAGCAGCAAGGACTCACGGCGCTGCCTAAGGTGCCAGCGGAGGTGTATGGACCAGTGTCAGTTGGCAACGGAGGCGAATCGACGATGTTAGGGCTGGTGACAGCTGTCATGTGCGATGATCTTTGGACACAACAGGATGGACAGAGGTTCTGGCAGAGCTCATCACGTAGCTCAGCCTGTTAATCAGTTGATCTGAAGAACAGTCAACATTCCGAACAGTTATTCTAACGCATCAGGGGCTTTTGTATCCGGAGCCTTGAAGCGCGGATACCGCCTGAAAGGGGAAGGCTGATGATCGATGTGTCAGCTGTTCTATCGGTCCTCGGAGGAGTGTGCCGGAGTTCGTGCCGGGCACAGCGTCTGATCTGTAGAGCACTTGAAGAGCTTCTGGGGCTTCTGAGAGGTCGGTACGAGGTTGGTACTCGCCTCGGACAACTCGTACATTTCAAATCGGGATGTACCAGCAGCCCAGTAGAAGTACCATGCAGCATTTGAACCTTACCTCGGTCAAAGTGCCTTCAAGGTGCGAATGGCATGCCAGCTCTCTTGAGACTCTTTCGCGGCCCCGCTTTGAAAGGATGAAGGAAACAGAATGATATCCTTGGCATATGCCGTACACGGAGTCTCACTGCTCCGTGATAACAGGTATACAGCTTGTACTGCCCGGTCCCGACCACAGCAGGCCTCCGAGAGCCGTCCGTGCGTGCGGTCTCGTATACATGACATACCTCTTGAAGATAGTGCCAACCCGCATTGGTTCGCTCTGAGAACGGTAAGCAGAACATCGATACAGCTATAAATGAATCTTACCCGCTCCTTCCAGACCTCGAACGACCCTTACTTATTCCATTATCGCTAGCCGCAAGATGCTTCGCCTCTTCGCACTCTCCCTCATCGCGACGGCTCTCGCCCAGAACGTGCCCGTCACGATCGTCAACCAATGCGGCTTCCCGGTCCAACCCCAGTTCCTCGGCACGGGTAACGGGATCGCCAATCCTGCCACATTGACGTCGGGCGGGACCGTATCGTTGAATTTCTATGACATCTTTACCGGTTTCATTGCGGCTAGTACGGGCGACGGAAGCTCGGTTTATGGTGGAGCGAGTTTGATCTATGTCAACTTGAACGTGAGTTATCTTCTCGCTTGCAGGCACTGCGAACTGACAACTCTGCAGACCGGAAATTACTGGCTCGTACGTCTCTCCGTACAGTGACTAAGGCCATGTCCCAAGCCCTCTCCTCACAGTCTTCCGAGAGAGGATTCAGCGTCGGCATTGCAATCGTTCCCAACTCCCGCGAGGCAAGTATCCCCTTCGTCTTGTTGGAGCATCAACGTTGACCGTTTCCTACAGGGCTTCGATGCCGGTTTCTGCCAGCCAACCTCGTGTCAAGATCCAAACTATTGCACGACGCTTGTCCGCTCACCGGCGCAGGAGCCAGGATCGGCCGTTACACCCTGCCCACCCCAACTCCGTAAGTCGAATACTCTGCGACCCAACATCCCTATCTGATCCCTTATGCAGGTTGTTCGAGCCTGAAACAAGGATTTGGCATCACGTACGTTCCCCAACACTGTCTTCAATCTGGCGAATCCCCGACTCACCGTCTACTTCAGATTCTGCCCGGGTCCCCGATCTCCGCTCCTCCCTCCCGTCTTGGGCCCACCCGCATGCAGCGCCGGCGGCGGCACCAACCAACAAGGCCAGCCGATCTATCCCAACGGAAACCGCGGAAAGTGCCTGGACGTGCGAGGTAGGTCCCCCTGAACGTGTGTTGTCTCCGGGGCTGATTCACTGCTGGCTGCGTAGCTAACGAGCGATACAACGGTAATGACGTGCAGATATACGACTGCAACGGATCCTCGGCGCAGCGATGGGTGTTGAACAGGGGTGCTGGTCAAGGTACGCCTCGTCGTAGCCTTTCGATAGGCATGCTTGGCTGAACAAACGTAGTTCGTCTGGCTGGCACGAACTTCTGCCTCGATGCTGGTTCGTACCCGGGTAACGGGGTCAAGATGAAGATCTGTGGGTTGATACTCCTCACGTACGATGCGGCTGTACTGATGACCGATCTCAGGGACCTGTTACGATAACCTCCCGGCCCAGAACTGGTACTTTACCGGTAAGATTCTCACATCGCGTTGGATAGCTTTACGCTAACCCTTCTGCAGGTGACAACCGTATCGCTCTCACAAATCAAGGTATGTTTCCCTGCACAACTTGACAAGGAGGATGACTGATATAGTGCCAAATAGGACTATGCTTGGATCTGACGGACGGAAAGCTTGACAACTTTAACCAAATGCAGACATGGGGTTGCTCGACTGGGAACAACAACCAGTACGTCGACGAATCGATGCGCAAGGGTATGCACTGACAGTGCCCGATAGGGTCTGGATTATCTGATAGGACGGCAGCATCAACGGGGAAGGGTGGCAGGTCTCGATAGTAGGCTACCGAAGGTTTATCAATCATGGACAATAAAGCATCAATTAGCGGCAAAGGAATCAAGGCAGGGAGACGGCGAAGATATTTATGGACATTCGCCCATACCCATTCAACGCAAAGTATAGGATGAAATTTAAGCCAATCGCATGGGTTATGGTGACTGATGAGGAGAGTGCAGCACGGGGCCAGGAGAGGAATGAATGACATTGTGCAGATTGTCGTTCTGCGACTGTATCCAAATGCGTGCCGTTCACGCGTACATCATATCCGACGGATCGGAAGAAGGCGAGTTGACAATACATTTCGGGACAAAGCAAGAATGGATCAGTATGCTTCGCTGTATGGTTCAAGCGGGCAGACTACCGGACACATGCAATTTAGGATAGAACCGGCTGTGCGGGGCGGAGTCGTCGCTTGGGCCAGCCCAGTCGCGTCGCGATCCTTCGACGCTTTGGCTCTAGAGGCAGAGGCCATGCGACACTGCGGCTAGTAGAGCACGAGCGCAGCCAACCTAATATGCGGAATCATGCCTGGAGCCTGTCACGAGTGTCGTAGCTTGGCAGGTCATTGTCAGATAGCTCAGGTGAGCAGAATGCGGCCGCTTCAGCGCAGTGTAAGCAGAGCGACAGTGCAGTGGCGCTATGTACTTCTTGAATCCAGGCAAGCTGCGAGTACGAGGATCACATACAGTGCCGGACACCCAAAGGTGACATGCCAATTTGCAGCCTAAATAACCGTCAGAGTCCTTAGATACTCTGCGAGTAAACTCCCCAGTTCTGTAGGTGTTCATTTCCGAGGTTGTTTTCGGGGGTCAAATTTGTTTCCGCGTTCCAGCTTTTGGCTGTGGGTGACCTTGGTCTTAAGTTCTGATTTGAGCGAATAAGCGCTTTGGCGAGATCGAAACTTTTGGGGCCAGCAAACCTGCTTGTCCGGAGTCAGGCCAAATAGGCTGCGAAACTAGCTCGCCTTGAAGGATGCCGCTAAATCGGAGGGCAAGCAGAGGCTTCTAGCCTGTCTTTTTTGACCGTATATTCGAATCCTTCCATAGAAAATTGGCCTTCCGAGCGTCAAAAGAACCACTTTAAGCAAAGTAGCGACAATTTATGCCGGCCTTGGAAAATCCGGGAAAGTGACTTTCTGAAAGTATAGATCTGGCAATCTGAACCGACCAAGTGGTAGTGCTGACTCTAAAACGTCTTTCGCGCGAGCGAGGGATATCCTACGGTTGCTAAAATCTTCTACAGAGTTCGGGCCCCCAACCTCGAGTTGTCATCTTTATTAGTCCGGCACTGTGTATATTACAAAAGCTTGAAGACACTTGTTAGAAAGTAATACGTCAAGATTAACATCATAGCCTGGTTAGCTCAGTCGGTAGAGCGTACGACTCTTAGTCCTTCGGTTCTAAATCGTACGGTCGCGGTGTCGCGTAGAATTCAATCAGGACCGGTGCTTCGGCGAGTAAGCAGACCAAGGTATATTGGAGTGAGAACGATCAGCAAGCAAGGGCAAGAAAGAAGCGCATTGGAATTGTCGGGCCCCGTGGATTTCTCGAAAGCACCTGACTGATGAGTAAGCATACAGCGGACATGAGGCAGCAGTCTTCCGTCTAAGGCGCATGACAGAATAAACAACCAGACGCGGGGCTCGGATCGAGAAGGGGATCACAAATGGCTCTGAAACAGACAGTCAGAAATTATGCAAAAATCCCAATAAAACGCGAAAATGCCAATATAAAGACAAAAAAGGTGCTTCGCAAGAATATGTGGGGACCCTACCTGCTGGAATTAGAAACGGTCGCGGGTTCGAGCCCCGCATCGGGTTGATATCTCTTTTTGAATCGTGTTTGCTGGTGGTCCCGCCGAAACGCTTCACTCGTGGCCCCGCCGAAACGCTTGGCTCACATATTGCCCTGTTTGAATCAGGTATGTTGCGCTTTGGCCGCATAGCTGTTCCTCCCTTTTTGCCAGGACACGGAGTGGAATACGTCCAGTGTTGCTGATCCAGATCCCATTATCCCTGCAACTTTTTACTAAGAGTTTCCGTGCGGTACTCTTCCCTGCGAAATGTCAGACGGAGCTCAGAGCCGCCACACAGCCTTGCCTGGCATTCAAGGCGGAAAGGGAGTCCCGGAGTACCTGATAACCTAGACCCATAGGCATTCGAGAGTTGCTGACTTGTCGCCGACTACCGCCGCTTGCAAAAGGCAATTCGATGTAGCGAGTGTGCGTGCCAGACTAAGAAGGTATCGCTTACGGACATCGACTCTGCAAATTCGCATACTCATCGTAATTGTTGTACACTTCCTCAAGGCGGTTCTCCCAATACAACTTCCAACCGTTACACGAAAATTGTGATACCTCTCATTCGTCTCTCTCGACATACATCATTGGCACTCACGACCGATCTCCCCATGGCGCTCGGATCGACTCTTTCAGAGACGGGCGTGATTGTTGACCTGCGGCGTGAGCGAAAACCTTTGGCGCAACGATCTCCCTTTGATCTGAAGGAACGGCACGATGACTGTTGCGAGTCGTATAAGCCCACGAACAAACAGGAAGTGCCATACAACTCACGCAGGAAGACGCCCACGACAATGGCAGCCTCGCAGCCAAACGTCTCGAGCGCACCACGGGTGGTAGCCCATTCGACCTGAAAGTAGGGAACGGCGCTGACCTCGCGCCGTCAGTGATCACTGCCGACAGCGTCTGTGCCACTCACAATCCACCAAAGACACGGAAAGCGTTCACCAAGGCAGAGACCTCGCCTTGACGGTAGGGGAATGTGTTGGTCAGGTAAGCGTAGATCCCGACGGTGGAGATGAGGATTCCAAACTCGGCTAAGTAGCGTCAGCAGCCTGTTGGGCGGGAAGAGATGAGCGACGTACCCAATACCCAGCCGATGACCAAGCCTGCAAAGTTGAACTTGAACTGGAAGCCCGCCCCAAGGATGATGAATCTGCGCCGCCCATCAGCATTGATGGAATGCACATCGACCACCTACTCACCCCGCCGCGAAAAACGGCAAGCCGAGGTAGAGCGTCCAGAGACGCATCTCGGCCTCGAAGACACCTTTATTCTTGCGAATCAGCCTTCCAGCGGTCCAATCGTTGAAGCTGAGGACGGATGAGACACAGCCTACAACCTGAACGCTCGACCTACTATCTGCCGACAATTTCGCCCAAGATACAGCCCACAATAGGACTCCAGTAACTGCCGGCTAGCTTGTTCCCTGAACGCAGATAAGCACATAGCATAGGACGCTTGCCGGCACCTCGCACCTTCGAATCCGAATCCAAGCGGCGGAGGCGAAGCGACAAAGACGGCGTTGGTGACGTTGATACCGATCCCAAACCCGAACGTGAGCATGACGTAAAACAGCGGCAAGATGCACTGCGGACGCCAAACGAGCGTGACGAGGTCCCATACGCCCTGGAATACGGACGGTCGGTAGCGCGACATCTTGGCGGCAGTGATGCCCTGCGGACTGCGCATCAAAGTACGTTCATTCGCCGATGTGTCGCACAGACTCACCACCAGGGTCTCAACCCGGTACCGCATCCCCGTCGTCGGCTTCTCGGGAATCGGATCGAGGTGCCGATCGAACATTGTCTCCTCGAAGAACAAGACGATCAACAGCAACACGACACCGGCGTAAATTGCGCCGATGCCCTGATACATTTCACCCGTCAGACGCGACCTTGAAGGTGTAGTTGGGTGACGCACGTATATCCATCGCCAGCCGAGCGGCTCGACTGCAAAACCCAGCAACGCCGGCCCGACGAAGGGGGAGAGGACGAATCCGAATGCCCATAAGTTGAGCTTTCGGGCTGTGGCTCTGGATCAGCTTCCCCCTTCCGACGTCACCCGACGAGGTGACCTACCTTGCAGATGAAACGGATACATGTCGCACACGGTATACAGCCCCGACACTTGGGGCGCCGTCTGGAACGTCGCCGCGAGGATCCTCATCACCGCAAACGTCTACTCGTCCGTTGTCAGCACGAGTACACGACCCTAACGCCACTCGACTCACGTGAAGGTCCGATGAGAGGACACATCCGATGGTGAATCCCAGGCCTATGACCTGCGACCAGAAGAGAACGGGAAGTCGACCAAAGGCTTTGATGAAGAAGACGGCGCTGGAAGGGCGGCGGCGCAAGAGTCAGTGTGACATTGCGTGAGCGTGTGATGGAAGGGTACGTACATGATGCCTCCCCATGCCAACATAAAGATACTCCAATTGCTCGACAAGTTATTCACCTCATTCACCGTCTAATAGCCAGGCGTTAGACAGCACCGGTTTTTTTCCCCATCGCGCGCCGCCACTGACCGTCTCAAACTGATGCGCGAGCGGAAACAAGGTCGCGATCCCGCACGACGAGATGAAATCGGGAACGAACGCCGCCATTGTAATAATCACCAAATGATACGTCTTCTTCCAATTCGACCACTACCGCGCCTCGTCAATAGCCCGCATATTAAGCGAAAGACGGAGGACGTACGTTCTGCGGATCGTCTGTTCGGTTGGAAGGCTGTGGCCAGAGAATATACCGCCCGTCCTTGGAGACCTTTAACCTACTCGCCATCTCTTCGCCATACTACCCCTCTCATCAGCCGCTTTACCGAATCGCGCAAACGACGCGGGACGGACCTCGATCTTTGCTTCCTCGGGATCGATCACGAGCCGTCCGTCGCTATGGTCGAATACCCCGTGCCGCTCCTCGGCGCCGTCGAGGTCATGTTTCCCTAGCGGACGGTGCTCGGGGGCAGGGGCGTATTCGTCCATTTGAATGGGTTCCTTTTCTGACATCTTGGGGCCGGTGAGAGTCGTGAAGGCGAGGTGGGAAGAATGGGTCAACAACCGCGGGGTGTTTATATCCTCGAGAGGCTCTTGCTTGGTGTTCAGGCAAACATCATTTTCCCCGCAAGCAATTCCTGTCTACATGCACACGCGAAATCCGGGACTCCGTGGTGGCCCAGGCGACTACGGGCCTTGAAAGACCCGGGTCAAAGCGTGGTATGGTAGGCTACTACCCCTCTCGACATCCGGTCCTCTGAAGAAGTCCGCCATGGCTGATCGTCCACCTTGATATTCGGAGCGACACGGATCGGAAATAGACTAGAGGGGTATAAATAAATCAAGGTGACGGCCCGTACTCGACTTCTCCCGCCAAATGCGTTGTCTTGAGAGCTTTCTAGAGGACGTTTCGATCGAGAGGTCGTTGGAGGCCTGCCTTGATGGCTCTCACTCTGCGTAATACCCATCCAACCCTTCGAATGTATCCCTGTACCATCATATTACCGCCTTCATACCCCGTGCCGAGATGAGCGAGGCATAGGCGGACCAGCTGGCAGACCTTATGCGAGAGAGCGACCGAGTGACGCGGGGCGCGGATGCAAATGAATGAAGGGGGAGTCGGTCACGATCGATGGGCCGTCATCAGCCAGCGCTCGTGGGATGACTGAAGCGAGGCCAAGGATAGATTGCGCTCACTCGACCGCCCCGCAGACATCCGACGCACGTATCACCCACAAGTCACTCCGCCTACAGCTTGCGACGTTCACCGCTCCATAAATCCGCCCAGCTCTCTTCCCTCGCGCGCCATGTCCCTCCCCACCAACCCCATGGACCTCCCGACCACCAAACGCCTCCTGGCAGAACACATCGCTGCAGGCGACATCACCCAATCCGACGTCGACCTTCTCCGTCGGGGCTACCGTTCCATGGCCACAACCACCCTTCTAGGCTCCCTGATCGCCATCCCCGTATACATCGCCGTGTCCCGACGGAGGCCGCAGCCGAGCTTCTGGACGAGGCTCGCGGCGGCGGGGTTCATGGGCGGGACGGGCAGTTTTTTGGGGTTCACGATCGGGGGCGCGGCAGCAGCGATGGAGGTGAGCCAGCATATGGAGGATTCACAGCGGTGAGTCGGGAAAGAATTGGCAACGATGCGGAGCGGTTCTGATTTGCGTTGAATCGTTGCTTTTTCGAATTCTTGTCGTGCTCCTCTTTTGATTTCCCCGGACCGTGTTCGATTCCATCCTCGACGTTCCGCCTTTCATCCCATTCGCGACCATTCGCCCATTCGCTCATCTCTCGTCTTTGCTCGTCTGATTCTCCTCGCCACGCTCTCCTACTGCTCAACGCTCGTCATGCGGGTTCCCCTTGGATCGCTCGATGCCGTTCTCCTTTCGTGGTATCGCGATCATTTTCGCTTTCGTTCTGGCTTCGCCCTCTCATCCGGCGCATCGCTTCGCTTTGCCTTTGCCTCGCTGATCATTCTTTTCCGCACGTTGTTTCGTGTCGTCTCGCGCTTCGCTCATTCGGCCGTCTGGTTCGCTCGCTCGGCATCACTGACTGGACTGACCTTCGCTCGGGATTACGTCGCGTAATCGCGCTGCCTCGCCCGTGATTCCTCGTCGGCTCACTTTGCTCTTCGGGCCATCACTTCGCTCTTTTGCTGACTCAACTCGCCTTCGACTTTTTATCGCTCGCTCGCTCCTCCCCTTTCCGTTTCCTCACCGCTCGGCTCACTCCGTTGGCCTCACCAGCAAACTCCGCATATTCGAAGACATCATGATCACGTCCAAACGCACCGCCGCCACCCAGGGCCAATTCGGCCCGACCGTCGCGGCCGATTGGGAAGATCCCTCGGCGCGCGCCTCGCCCGTGCTCTCCTCCTCGAATCCCGCAGACGGATCTTACGGTTCCGTAGTCAGCGATGGATCCATCGGTGACGCCGTGGCGCAGAACGGTACCGTCTGGGACGCGGAAGCCTCCGAACGACGTATCGAGGCGGAGCGAGAACGTTCTCTTGCGGATAAAGGAATCGCTCAGCAAACGGGCTCGACATGGGACCGTCTTCGTCAGCAAAACGTCCCGCGTCAACCCGCACCGGCGGTGCCCACCCCGGCGCGCCCCGCGAACCCACTGGATTTGACGACGACGACGCAGTCAAAGTACGCTCCCGGGCTCAGCGTCGAGGACAAGATTGCGCAGGAATCGGACGAGGAGAGGCGCCGGGAGCAAGAGGCGTTTGAGCGGTTGATGGAGAGGGAGCGCGAGGCGGCGGCGTCGGGTAAGGAGGAGGGGTTCGAGAGATGGTGAGCTCGAAAGGATTGGGGGACAGGCGTCTGGCAGGGTGATAAGCGGATTGAGGGCGCGTTGGAGGGTTTCTAGGCCCGACGAGCGGTCGAGGGATGTTGGGTCTACGATGGCGCGTGCCTTGGAGTGGACATTCGGGCGTGACGAGACGAGAGGACCTTGTCGGCAGTGAGGCGCAACATCGTCGCACCTGACATTGGATCGGCGGGAACATTGCACAAACCTCGAGCACTCGAGTCCTAGGACTCACCGACTAGGACTCACCGACGATCCGATGACTTTGAAGTTGTAATCCCGGCATAGCCAGAAAGACGTGTCTCCGAGCGCAGCAAATGCAAATGGCCAATATCGTGCGGCGTGATGGCGATGCTGCTGCGCGGGCGTTTCAGACCAGGTATCTCGCGAGGTGGACGTCCGTTCGTCGATGACTATCGGCGGCACGGGCAGAACCGGTGGGCCGACAACGGCGGTACGCCGTGTATATCTGGCCTCCATCCGTTCGTCGGCGCGTATTCTTGCTCCGAAAGCCCTTCGTGGCTGGACCGACGTGTATTATTTATAGGACTTGGAGGACGCCACTCTGACAATTATCGGACCCACGTTCAGGAACGACCTTTTCCTTACATGCGCAGCGTTTGCCATCAACTACTCGAGCGTTGACATCCGTCATCGCCGTCTCAGACCTCGTGATTGCGAAGTAACAGGTCATGACGCTCGATGTGGGTGGTTATTGTAAGCTGCAAACGACGATCTGGCCTCTGCGCGGGACAACAGGACGATCCGGCATGAGCATTACACCACAGCCGATGCTTCAACTAGACACATGCCGGCACATGCATCGGCGAGAACTGACTGATTGCTTTTGACATTGCCTATATATCTTAGGAACGTGTGCAGCGCGGTGGGAAAGCGAGAAGCGGGGAATCCGACTCGCGCGCACGGGAACGAAGCGGGCACACGCTAACCGTTCGTTGCGCTGATGTTACAGACGATTAGCGGTACGGGTTTGTGTTCGGGTGAGCAAGGTGGACGGGATCGCGCCACTGAGGTGTCTTCTGGGTTGTCTCTCTGGCGTGAAGGTGCTCGTGCAATCTGGGGTCGGCCACTCGACTCTGCCGCTCTCGGGACGACAACGGCGCAGAGCCGAAAGCTCAATTCTCCGTCATAGCAACTCTGTGCGCCCGAAGAGCCGGACTCGCAATTATTCCTGTCTCCGTAGGGTCTCCGATGAGGACCATTTCTGCGGAAGATACGCAATCGCAGCCCGGAGTGAATCAGGATCATGTGTAGTCCATGCCAGTTGAGGCGGAATGTGGCAAGAGACTGCAAGGACCCCCATCGATGCGGTCAGAACTCGAAATTGTGTCGGAACCTACCAAAGAGGAAATCGCCAGGGCAAGGGCGACACCCATCAGCGGCGTCGAGGGTCAACTGTCGTTAGATGGCTCCAAAAGTCGCTCGAGGCAGCAGCCGTCGAATGGCAGCGCCAGAGTGTAGAAATTTTCTTCCCTTGACCGGACAAGGTCACTCGATATGCCCAATGACTGCCGTCACGATGCCTCCGTAGGGACGATGCGGGCCCTTCCGATGTTATATATCGCGGCTGCGATTTGCGTGGAACTTCCTGAAGGCTAAAGATCAAGCCACCACGCCCTGATGTGTCCTGAATAACCATTCGTTATTGTTCATTATGTTCCGTACAAACATGCTACGTGCAATGACCATCGAGGCGATAAGCCGAGGTATACGCTGACTACTTTTGGGTGAAGGGCCACAGGCTCCGTCTTTTGTATCTTGCCCTCGGGGCATTACGTTGAGCCCGAGTTGTCGGCACCTGGTAACCCTGTCAGTCGAGTCTCGCGAGACAGAAAGGCACCACTCACAGCTCCAAGGCGAGGTTCCGCCGTTGCTCTCGTAACTGGTCTTGATATCCACGACCGAGCCGTACGTCTAAGAGCATTGTCAGCAGGGCACAGACGCTACCGACCGATTGACTTACTCCTGCGCCGCAGATGAAGAGACCAGACAAGAAGACAAAGCCGGCCCAGAAGAACAACAATCGGTACCTGAACGACTTGTCCTGGCGCCAATGAGGCGCAAAGTCAAAGAACCACATGGCGGCCTGGACGAGATCAGCTGCGAACGAGGCAGCTGTCGCAACGGGCTCACCTCCAACGACATGCAGAGAATGGAACCAAACAAGGCGCCGACGAGACCGACGAGACTGCAGCGATGTCAGCGCGTACCGAGGAAAGGCAAAGAGACTACGCACCCGTTGAAGACCGGGATCGCCGAGGCGATCACGTACGAGAACAAGGTGCAACCGGCCGTGCAGGAGAACCAAACGAGGTAGTGCTTGAAGGTGTTCTTGGAGAGGTCGTCGGTGCCGCGGAGCAGACGGACGAAGAGGTACTTGGCAGGCATGTGTGCTGGGGAGGGGGGGGGCGTTAGCGAGAGATTTTTGAAAGCGCTTCCCGACCTACTGTAGATGGTGCTAGAGGCCAACAACGCTGGCAACGAACTGGAAGAAACGTCAACACGGCGCACTCTAAACGTCGTGCAACTCACATTCCGTAGGCAATCTTTTTGATCAACGGTCCCGCGCTTCCGAGCGCGGGCGAAGCGACGTATTGTCCGCAGTAGTAGTAGACGACGATCGCGACGGCCTAAAGGTGATGAGCGAGCGCTCGGCAGCGCGTCATCCCCGGGGGACTCACGAGGTACAGCGCCACCATGACACTCTGACACGCGATCAACGCCTTGGTAAAGTCCTGCGGCCTGCGCATCTCGGCGATCAATCCGAACCTGTCAACCACGTCTCAGCAGGAGCCCACGCCGACGAGGTGGGAAACGTACATGGCGGGCGTACCGGCCCATGCGAACAAGAGCTGGCCGACGGCGCCCATGGCGGCCGCAAAAGAGGGCCTGCCAAAGAGGATGATATCAATGTCGTTTACGCCTTCCGGCATGGCGGCCGGTCTGTCGGAGACGGCGACGGCGATGGTGACGATGAGCACTGCGCGCAGGCGTTAGTTGCGACGGTCACGGGCAAGACGCCGGGGGGACATGCTTACGCGAGGCAATGATCGAGGCGGATCCCGTCCAGCCGACAAAGCTCAGTTTTTCGAGCGTCTGGATCGACGCGAGCAGGAAGACGGCAATGGCCGAGACGGCGACGAAGACGGCGGTGCATGTGCCGTGTTCGCTGATGGCGTTCAGGGCGATACTCTTGACGAGGGGGTCAATACGATCCACGCCGGGAAAGGGGCCAACTTACGAGCTAGAAAAAAGCGTCAGCACGCAGAATGCCTTTAACGGACAATGGAGACGTACCGAGAGCAAACCACTACCGACGACACAGGTCATGTATAGCCAGTACGCGACGGCGATGAATTCCCTGCCGACGTTCCCGCCGAGCATGTACCCGACGTCGGCGACGCTGTATACGTCGGGATGCCGCAGCTTGAACTTGCCGACCATCCAGCCTGGGAAGCGTCAGCGCGCGAGTCCCGATCGAGGGATGCGGGACATACCTGCCCACGTGGTGATCACGCCGAGGGTGATCAAGATGATGATACCTGGGTCGTATCAGCACATGCGTCGTTCGGCCCCGCAACCGGGAGACATACCAGGAATGATACCCAACGTGCCCAACACACTCGGCACACTCAGCACACCCAGCCCAATCTGCGTCTTGAAAAGCAACACGGCCGTCGCTACTCGACCATCAGCGGCCGGGCGCCTCAAAACCTCGAGACCCGTGACAACTCACACTTCCAGCCCACGGCGCGATAATTAGGCCCGCCCTCGGAAATCTCCCCAAAGACGGCATCGGCATCCGCACCGGCCGCCATCGTGCCCGCCACGGCGGCCTCGAGCTCGGCCGCGTCGGCCTCGTACGCACGAACGCTGGCGTCCGAGTGTTCATCGGGCGTCAGCAGTTTCCCGACGGGTTTGCCGGAGGCGGAGGCGGGGGCGAGGGCGAGGGGGATGTCTTTTTCCGCCGAGCCGGCGGCGGCGGGAGAGGTTGTGCGTTTATTCATAAAGCCCATCGTTTTTCCTTTTGTCGTTGATTCGTCAACAGGCGTGTCCTAGATGGTGGGGAACGTGTAGGAATGCTCGACGTGCGATATGCCCTACGCAACGTATGCCCCGGTCGGTCTTGCGTCGAGAATGGAAAAAGGCGAGAGCCGTTTCGTTTCGTTTCGTTTCGTCAAAGCGCTCGCTCTCGTTGGATTATAAACTCGGCGAGAGGCGGTCTTGCATCGTCTTGAACAAAATTCCTTGCTGCACCGTATAGGCGCCGAGCGAGCGCGGGGCGCGGGGAGGGAATGAGGTTGCCGGAGGCTAGGTGAGCGGCAGCAGGGCAGGACGAACGAGGGGTCCGGGTGCCATGCCATGCCAAGCCATGTGGGAAGGCTGCGAGAACGCGGGCTGGCAGGGGGATAGCAGAGTGAACAGCTGATGGATGCAAGGATTGAAAAAAAATAGAAAAAAAAATCTTTTCGGTGGGCCCCGGTCGGTTAACGCGGCCCAGGAATGCATTCATTCACCTGCGCGAGAGTCGTCACCTCGCGTGCGCGTCGGTTCGTCGTCGGTGCACTGTCATTGCACAATGATCTACAAGGTACACCACCGCCCAGATCTCTCTACCGTACTGTCCATCCTCACCCTCTTCTCGACGCCACATCCTTCCACTCGGCCTCTCCACTCGAATCGAAAACCTTGTCCATCAACGCGCCCAATATCGCGTGCTCGACCCCGCCCCTTTCATCCACCAGTTCCCCGTACGACGCATCGACGAGCAAGCGCGCGCGCCGGAGGAGCGACTTGTTGGCGTTGGCGGAGCGGCGATAGGCAATGTCGAGGAGGTAGCGCGGGTGCGCCGCGGGCGGGGTGGAGGTGGAAGAGGTGGATGGCGCGTGCGGGATGGTGCGGGATGATATGCGGATGAGTTCTGTTTCGATCTGTGGCGGGCCCGGTCAGTTTGGAGGAGAGATCGGCGAGGGGTGGAAGCGTACCCTTTTGCTGAGGGATTTGCGTTTGCCCGTGTATATCTTGGATCCCTCAAAGTAATACGCATACAGCAGTTGAATCCCCGAGAGCACAAAGTAGCTGATTCCCCGCGGAAATGTCAGCATCACGTGGTCGCTGGTGCGAGGACCCCGGGACTCACGCAACGACGCCGGCCATCGTAATCCCCTTGGTCTGCTCAAATCCATACTGGTAGCTCCACCCTGCCGTCCCCGCCGCCACGAGGACGGCAATCCATCCGAGGGCGAGTTTGATATCCGTATGCGTGTGGATCTCGGTGAATTGGTGTTCCTTCATGATCTGATTGGGGAGGTGAATCGGTTTCAGCTGGATGAACGCTTTGTGCGATAGAAGCAAAGATCCCTCGCGGCGCTCGACGTGATGATGCTCGAGCCGTCCTACGGCGATGACATCGAAAATGTGCTTGCCAGCGGCGCACGATTTCCTCGTTGCTCCAACCACGAGTCGGAGCTCGGCCCTCGTCCGACGGTCTCGTACGTGCGGACGCGGCCATTGGCGCGGTCGCTCGACCACGAGTCGATGCTCGGCCGTCCTACGACGACCTGGGGAAGGGCTGCGCGCTGGAAACTTCGATGCC